>JAKSYS010000865.1:0-15133 GCA_022925895.1 Fragilaria crotonensis
AAACGAAATTCAAAGGTGAATTGAAGTGAGTGTACTTGCCAAAGCCCGAGCATACTCACACTCACTTGCATTCAACATCAAACACCTTTGCATCCAGAGGATTCACTTCCAATTTAGGAACGTATGAACACAGCCTATACAGTAAGCGAGGAAGAAACCAGTTACCTCCTCAAGATGAGGATAATATCTGCTACTATGCCCAAATCATAGACACCTATACCCCATGCATTGTCGGCAGCAGCAAGTGGAATAACACTATCAACATGGAGAACCACTGTGCAACAACTGACAGAAAAGTATGGAGCAAGAAAATCCTGTCCATAAGTGATGAAGCATTCATTTTGCTGTGCCTGATCAACTATGGGAAGAGGTGGTTCGCGGAATTAGTTAAGACAGAGAAAATGGTAAGTTTATCCGAATGGTTTGTCACAGAACAAACAACAAGAAACTGACTTGTTTTGTTATCACTTGTTGGAAACAGCAAATTGGTACATGGACTGATGAGGACAACAACAACCTACCCGTAAGTTACACTATGATACTAAATGAAATGAAAAAACCACATCCTAACTTCTGACCAATCCTTGCAATACCATGTTCTGCAGCCACCACTTTACACATTCTCCAGGAACAAGGGTGCTCATGATAATGGGGGAGGCTGTGGTTGGTCACAGGTGGGAATGAGGAAATACGATGAATTATACATGGCCATCAAGAATGATAGAAAGAAATCAACCACCCCAACATTCAACCAGGAACTACTTAAAATGTTTCTGTCCAGAAGGAAAAAGGAGTCTGGCCGGGGGGTCAGGAAACAATTTGATGACAAGGGTAAGAAACGCCCACACAAGTGCATTGATGTATTTGACGAGGACTCTGATGAGGAGGATGATAACTACCCAGTCATCTTGCTCCTGAACTTGTCTACAGTGAATTGAAAGTGGAGGCAGTTTAGAATAGATCAGACACTTAGTAATGAATAGTAGAATGGTTCATCAAAGCCACACGAATAGGCACAATTAAAACTAATCTCCAAACAAAAGTTAAAATGAGCGACAATAACATCTATTATATGAACAATGTCAGCTCAGAACTACTGAGGTGATTACTTCATACACACTACACAGCAAACTTCTTCTTTTCGAATATCTAATTCAGGAATTGAAATTCATGATCACAAATGAAGAAGTGGTATAGTTCATATATTTAGAGTCCAAGAGTTCAGAATCCCACCAAGTGTTAGTAAAAATGAGTCAGTGAAATTCAGGAATTGAAATTTTGAGCTCAGGAATGCAAAGTATGAGCTCCTATGCAAGAGATGAAAAAGTTCAGGAAAAATAAATTTCAGAGTTCAGGAATACGAGGAAACCCGCTTCATACACATGATGTACAAGCTCTTTAGTCCTAAGTTTTTACCTATATTTTAGGTAAAAATTATGAACAAAAAATTATCATATCAAAGATAATTGGTTTTTCATATCCAAGAGCCGACTTGGTTTTGGCACCCTTAGATGTATATGCTTCACACTTGATGGTGCCACAAATTTGCAAGGTAAGCAGATCATCAATATGATGGCATGCATACCAAAGGCCTTCTTTCTGGAACACTTCACAATGGTTCTTCGTCGGGAGAGCGCTGCAAATCTGCTCGAGAAACTGCTCGATTGTAAGCTACGACTCCTTGGTTCGATTCGTATGCCAGCTCCAGGTTTTTCCCTCTCCCGTGATATTGTTGTGATTGGTGAGGGTGATGATGTTGTTCCGCATGAGGTCTGCGCGACAAGGAACGAATACTTCCTGAATCCGCCAATGTTCACGTTCTGCAGTGACTCTCCGAGTGTGATGTTGAAACTACGAAAGGACTGCCTTGAGTCAAAAGAATTTGTCTTTGCGTACGGTTGTGCTCCGCATTCTATTCACAACCTCTGCATGGATCTCATCAAGCATTTTCATGGAGTGACGCATGTTCTTAAACAAATCTTGTTCATGGTGAAGTCACTGAAATCGTCGCATCTGTTGCTGCAATTGTTTGATAAGCTGTGTATGGAGAAATACAAGAAGACATATATCCTCATTCTATTCACGAAGACTCGATGGGGGACAGTGTACTATGCCGCACAACGTGCAAGCCTTGTCAAGACTGCCTGTGCATCTTTGCCTGGAGAGATAATGAATTCTGATCTCGACATCGACATGACAGACAAGCTGAAGACGCTTGTAACTGATCCAACATATTGGAAGGGTGTTGCAGCCTTCAAGTTCTATTTCGACTATCAGTTCTTGTCTGGCCTACCTTGAAGGTGATGAGGCGATTCTCAGCTGTGTACGCTTGCTTTGTTGCTATCAAGTACCATCTAAAGAAGCTGGATGCGACTGTCAAGGAAAGCCTGAGTCTCAATGATGATGATATTGATAAAATGATAACACTTACTCACCATCGCCTCTCAACGATCTATACAGAGGCACATGCACTTGCCTTTGCAACGGATCCGATGTTCACTGAAATGCGTACCAGGATTGCGGCCGAATTCGGTGAAGAGTTCCTTCAACTCGGAAAGCCTGCGATCATTCAACAAGCCAAGACTGCTCTCACTCGTCTTGCTTCCGGCAATGATGATCTTCGTCGAAAGATGTTCAGCGAGTTCGCTACCTACATCACAAGATACAAGGATGGTGACGCTGCTGTTTCAAGTCATGATGAGAAGGGCTTTGATGACTTTGAGGACACAATGATGAAGCCTGCGGAACTCTGGACGCTGTGCGATGATGCGGACTATGGCAACATCAAGCATCTTCTCTCGGCACTTCATCGAAATCCAGCTGGAGCAAGTGGGGGCGAGCGAAATCACAAGTCTGCAATGCATGTTCACAGTCGCATACGTGCTCGTTTGGGCACTGCAAGGGTTGAATCTGGGACTGCCATTCATTTCAACGCCAAGCAGCTCATCCGTCAAATGACTACAACAAGAGACACTCGGTTCTGCAAGTGGTTTCGACATCTCGGTGCCGCATTTCTCGCTGCTGCTGAAGATGTGGACACTGATGTTGATGCTGAAGAACAACAAGTAGAGGAGGATGAGATGGAGCACGGCACAGAGAGCAATGATGTTGATGATTCAATCAGCTCGACTTGACCGGGCGTCGATGCAATTACTGATGAGGACCTCTTTGTGCAGACGAGGGACGAGGATGAGTAGATGTTGTAGTGAAAGTGATTGTCTCTAGTACTACTAATCCTACACCGTAACTTTCATCAGCAAGAAAGCAATAGTAGCAACTCTAGAATCCCGTATGAGTCTCGCCATCATGGTTGGCATAGCACGCACGAGATCATAAAGGAAGCAATACTCCGAGTATGACATTATGATGCCTGAAAATTGTACTTTTACTCTACTTGTTCTTTACTCTACTACCTAGTAGACTACTTGACACCGTACGGTAGTGCTGTATTATACCATGTGGTATAATACGGTATAATACAGCCCCCCTCTGAATTATTTGTTTAATACACAACGATATTCCTGACACATGCAATTTTTCCTGTGTATCGATATTTTTTTGTGTTTTGTGTCACGATGTCATCCTAATAACGAATGAAACCTGATACGCATTCTGGGTTGTGTGTAATGTACTTGTAGGCCGTCCTAATGAACACTGAAATCAAATTGTGCATTCGTCTTCCGACTTAGACATACGACCATCAAGTCAAATGTTTCACCATGTCATCGTGTCAGTTCATCACCTTGATCCTCATGTATTGACGTGCCGAGAAGTTGAAGAGACGTCGCCGCCTCTGTCCCTTCAAGACGCCGTCCCTTCTCATTCGGAATCGTGAACGACGATCATGTCGACGAGCGACATATGGTGCAACGGCATCATCATCGTCGTCGTTGCTTCCCATCAAGATCGTGCCTCCAGCTGGTTTGGCCTCACCTCCACATCATACTTCCATTCGGTTGCCATGAACAACAAAAAATACCATACACCGATCTATGCTCAGGGTGCCCCCTCATCACGATGTCACAAAGACAAGGAATTGGTTTCACTCCGCATGAAGTCCATTTCCTCTTGGCTTCTTCAGTACTGGTTCGAAAAGAAGATGCCTGCTGGTGTTCGTCAAGAAGACGATGGGACAATGAATTCTTTGATGTATGAAACGACGAACTTATGCATACTCCTCATCGAGAAAAAATTTAATCTCCTATGTTTTTATTGTAGACAAATGGATGTAGCACAACATTTGCAAAAGGATCTGTCATATGTTTTCTTCTGTAGAATTGGAGTAGAGATGCGATGAGCATTTTGCGTGACCTCGCACAAAATGTATTCCCGGCATTGGCGGAGGTCAAACAAATTTGTGTCTTTGATTAAAGATGGGTTACACATTTTTGGCGCGCACACATGTTATATTTGTGTTTGGTCAGTTGAGAAATGTGTTTTTGTGTTATTAGGATCGCTCCAGTGCTTGTGGATCTCTTGGATGATCTTACTCATCTTCTAATCATACTATGGCAGGTTTCATGCTCAACCCTCCTAGCGAATAGTTCGGTATATTTTATACACTCCATACAAAATCCTAGAGTAGAATTCCGCCAAATAATTCTGCAATCTTTCCGCAAATCGTATCCATAATCATTCATGGTTGATCATTGCACTCCTCAACTCAGAATGCACAAAGCCATTGTCAAAGTCAAGGACACATCTGTGCCCTTTGAAGGCTTTACTCACCCTCTCAATATCGGAGTATGACAGGAGCTCCTGCTTTATGTGTGAAGGCATTCTGGCAGCAGGAGATGTTCTGTCGGTGTTGGAAGCTGCATTCGAATCTTCATGTTCTGCTGCTGCTCGCTTCTGCTGCTCCTGATAAAGGTGGTGGTAAGTACAAATATATGCACGTGCACGTGAAGCAAACTTCTGAATCCTTTGCTTTGTCAGCACATTCAAAGGGCAGGTGCAGTCTTTTACCAGTTGTTTAAAATTGTCGCGTCCTCGCTTCCGAGACAGCGGCATGCGTCGGTAATATGCTTTTGAATGTGCCCAGCTGTATTCGATACCTTCGCCAGCAAGCTCAGCGTGAAACTTGGGTGTCAGAAGTACCGTTACTCCAAGCTGTGTTCCGAGATACTGCAGCGCCGTTTCCTCTTCTTTGAAATCTCTGCAGTTGCCAAGTAGGCTGCGAAGTGAGTAATGGAAGTCAACTTCGCCCGTGATTGAATCCTTTTGCCCTTCCAAAGTGTATTTTTCTAACGATGCTCGTTCTATTAGCCCTCGCTCTCCGAGGACTTGCAAGAGACCTTTGGGTTTCTCCCATCCAGGTGTGACTTGTTCCTTGCGATCATGTAACTCAATTTGGTTGTTGCGAGCAAAATCTTGAAGTTCTTTTTTGGAATAGCCTCGTTGCTGCTGAAGAGTAACACCTTTAGCATGCAATGCTTCAAGAAGCAGCTTTTTGGATCTCTCGACAAGTCTGATCTTGCCTGTTGGTCGGTCATGTTGTTGCATGGCTTGTTGCTCTGGAGACAGGTACCATGGCCCTTTATCTTTGGCTGCGAACGTCATTGATTGAATGTCCGCAACACGCAGCTCAGGTAAGTGTGGACCAAGATATCCTTCTTCTGCCATAATTGTCGTGTCTCTCATCAATGGCTGTGCTCCTCCGTAGGATTTTGACATATGCTGCGCTGAGGGCTTGATCGCGTTTGCGAGCATGACCTTGACTGTGATCGAAGAGGAAGACCAGATCAAATTCGGGATAGAGGACTTGTAAACAATCCACGACATCTTCCAGTTGGAGACTCATGTAGAAAGAATTCCAGTATCCTTCATTGTTGGCCCCAATGAAAAGGTATTTAACAAACGGTGACTCTGTCAATGCCACTTTGTTGATTGTGCCTAGTATTTCCATGGCTGCGTGTGTATCAGTGTAAGTAGCTCTGCTTTGTTGTCGATGTAAGTTAATCCTTGCTAACTCATCCTCCGTTAAAGGTCTTCCAAACCCAAACTCTCGCGAGACGAACGCAGATAACATATATCCATCGCCTTCCGACTTCGGAAGAAGGGGACGCTGTCCCTTTGGTCCTATCCAAGTCTTTGCTCCTAGGAGATATTGGGCGAATACCGAATGCAACAATCTGTTCTTTTGCATCAGGAAAAGTTTCGAGCAGGCAGTGGTCGCTTCCCACACTGGACGTAGGCATTTGGGTGGGAAAGCATCGAGCTTCATGTAGATTATATTCCACTCTGCAATGGTCCTATAGAATGTTGCTTGTTGCATTCCAAGATCATTAAAGCGGGAACAGGCTTCCTTACAACAATCCTGCCAAGTCCATTGGTTCATTTTTTGTAGTGCAAGTTGATATGCCAGACACAAAAATGATGCTCCTTGCTGAATCTCGAAGATTTCAATCTTCGAACAGAAATTATCAGGATCTCCGCCCTTCACCACACCACGCCAGCTGTCTTCGCCCTTATGAACTGCCTGTAGTGCTGCAATGCGACGTTCAAGCGTCTCCTGAGGACTTTCGTCCAAAGTCATTGTATCAACGAGAGTAGTACTGTTGCTGCCAACGCCGACGCTGCCTTTGCCAACGCCTCTACAAATTGGTCCTCTGCTGCTGAACAACTGACAAGCCTCTGGACTTGCAGGCCAATACGAGCATGAACTGCTGGCAACCGCTTCTAATCTTTGACGCTTTTTTGGGACTCTTCCTCATCTTCATTGGCATCACCATCAGCCCCGACACTTGTTCCAAACACTGTACTAGAATCGACGGTAGCAGGTCGTCCCCTTGTTGAGGAATTGCAAGAGCACTTGAGGCGATTTTGAGCACCCTATCCTTCCAAGCTCCATTCAGTGGCGATGGATACATCACCTGCTTCAACTCTTGAGTTAAAACGTAGTAGTGACGGTGCTGGAAGGTGACTCGGAACATGCCAGTAAGGTTTGACCCATCAAACCTCAACATTGCCGATCCGTAACAGCTGGATTTGGCAAACGCTGCATTGAATTGGCGGACACTAAAGATAAGGCCTTCATCAATGTGTCTTCCACCCAAGTTTCTGCAGGGAGCCAAGAATTCAACAATCTGGGTCCGTACGTGATGTCAGAACGAATCAACATGACAGCCCTGATAACAACAGCATAAATTCTCGTGTCAGCCATCGAGATAAACAACCCAGCCAACACAGCTCGTTACTTGGGAGTATTTTGAAGGCTTCTGTTTGTGCTGGGTAGTTTAAAAAGAGTGCATCTGTTGCAAACAACGGCATGCAATATCATTGTGGAAACCTCGCTTTCAGCACGAGAGTTTTTTCTAAACGTGTCGTCACAGGCGCAATAATTCTTCCATTATGTAGAATCTATACTACGGCCTGCGCCAGGTTTCTCAGTTGCGAAACCTGCCATACCGGTAGTACGAGTGCCCTTGGTTCGCGAATGCTGTTCCGTATCCAGATTCCATATTGCCGGTTGGACTCCATGTTGGAAATTGCGGGATTCGTAGCTCTCCCGCCACGGCGGCTGTTTGACGCTACGGTCTCGAAGTATGGTTACTAATGATAGTACTAGCGGTAGACGGGGGTTGTGACATCCTACTAGGAGTTACCTACCCTTCGTCTCCTTTGTACAGTAGTTGTGCTTGCTGCTGTACCGTGCGGAGTGGGCGGGCGGGCTTTTAACTGTACACTCGCTTGTGTGGCTTGCCTACACTGGGTCGAGGGTCCTGACCAAGGGGCACGTTCGTCGACGCGGCGTGCGGGTAGTCCTTGCGTTGTCAAAAAGTTGGACAAAACAATAAGTGCAAGCGGGTGGAGACTACTCTGTTCAAACTGCCCCCATGTTCTTTTTCCGAGGATTGGGCCCCACATAGCTAGGTAGCAGTACAGATGGTCTTTGCAATCTGGTGCGTCCTGACTGGTTTTCGACCGAAGAACGAGCTCGACGTGACGCGAACGCGTATGCTTACCGTCAGCACGGTACCAAAGAGAATTGGTTTCGTTATCTTTACCTAGGTATTGTTTCGAATGCGATAAACTTTGGGCAGCAATGGAGACTGATCCTCTCCAGGTGCACCGTTCGATCTGGTATAACTTTAGGTTCCATGTCGATCAAGAGATGGACATTCCTCCGCAGTTAAATGCTTGGGCAATGAACGTTTCCAGAGCATATCTCTCTCATTATGACCCCTCTACTCTTCATGAAACAGATACTCTAGCATACTCCTGGAAAACCATGCCGTTCATGACGACGACACCCATGGATACCGACGATCAAACGGACTGGATTCCAGTGACGGGACGCAGACGTTCAAAAAGCCCTCCAAAAACGACAGAAAATGACCCACTACCCATCAACAAGAATCACCAAATTGATACACTAGACGCTCTTCCAGTGTCAACTGAAGATGACTTCTCTGCTAGTAGTTTGGCGCGATCAGTTTCCAAAGGTTCAACGCAACAGCTTGCAACAAAAAAGAAACGAGGTTCAAAGCTCTCTTGGTCCCAAGGTTTACCACCTGTCACTACTGTCACCGAAGATATCGAAGAAGAACAAGACGACGATGTGCAGGATGCGAATGACAACCCAAATCCTGATTTGGCCATTTTAAAACCTGCGCCCACTTCGTTGAAACTTCCTTCCTATCCAAACATCCCCACTAATGACGGTACCCATCGCGTAAATGTCAAATGGACACCACCAGAGAATACCCACACCTACGAGAAAGATAAAAAGAAATTGAATGAAGCCATTCATGATATTGTTCAGTCCTTGATCTCCCCGGAGGCTGGCATTTTATACCGGTGGGAGAGTGATGATCTTTCATTGTCAAAATCTGCCTCAAATATGACTGCAGAAGAACTTCGCAATTTTATCACCCTTGTTATAACAATTGCGCATTCTCAGTCTCAGATCATTTTTGGGTTAAGGGTCGGATTCATTCTTGCACCGGGTCAGTGGTTGAGGTTAAGTACTACAGGAGGAGTCTTCAAGTCCCAGAATGTGGAAGTATCGATCTCGAATTCCAAGAGCACAAGCGGCAGAATGGTTACTGCAGGATATATTCTCTTGAAAGCGCCCAACACTACCCAGATTCATCGATACACCCAATTTCTGCGTAGCAAGCTTCCGGCTAGTGCCCCCTATTTTGATATCGTGAGGTACAAAAAGTCTCCTATGGACCAGTTGATACCACATCTTCGTGTTCAATGCGGAGAGAAACATGTGATGCCCTTATGTCATGCGTTGCTCACAGTTCTAACAGGCCATGGGAGCGCCCTATTTCTCCCAAGATATGCATTAGGCACCATGACAGAAGAAAAAATTCGAAGTCATTTTCAAGTACATGAAAGCTGGGCAAGATCATTGAAAGCAATTCCCATGTCGCCGATTATCAACCATCTCGATCAAGCACGACTCGAATACAACGACGACGGAACCACGACCGCACGGTCCACTCGCGAATGGGCATCGACGATCAGGGCGACCGACAACGTTTCACCAGCATTATGTGACGTCGTGAATGGACCACCCGATCACAAAGCTTATTTGCTAGTCCCAAGTCAGTACTTGCAGAAAGTTCAGCACGAGTGGCGGTCCTACAAATCGCGGTTGTACCCCCCATCATCGAGAAGCACGGTTCCGTGATAAGATCCCTGGTCTCCCGGACGTTATTCATATCCAAGCAGAAATCGCGGCAAATGTGTCCTTCCTCGATCAGCTATTAATGGCACCAGGGTGGCAACACAACACACAAGAGAAGGCTTCCACCGTCTCACCAGTTCATACAGAAAAGGCAACAGCTCGGACACAACGTAATAATAACAGGAGGTCAGACGACAGCTCTGAATGGCCGACACCACGGGAGGCTTCCAACCCGGCGAGACAATATAAAAATGCTTGGCAAGCCACAAAAAGTCAGTCTGTCACGGACCTCAATAGTGCGGAGGGTGACACATCCTGCCCTACGCGCGAAGTAATCAGTTTTATTTTGGAGGCTAATTTGTAGCTAGTTTTAAAGGATTAATAGTTGCACCTTATTAAAAGTTATGAGACTAGTTTTTAAACAAGAGAGCAGTCCCATCCTTGGTGGGATTGGACTGTTCTCTTTCATTCATCTAGGAGACTCAGTGAGTCTCCAAGAGATGTCAGACAGTTCTCATTCTACTGTTGTACGGTTGTACTGTTGTACAGGATCAGTGTTCTATTGTTGCACTGTACTATGGTATTACTAGTCTACCGGTATATCCAAGTACTATACATGGCCATTGTATTGTAGTACTGGATACTAGTAATATAGTATACTGTATCGCACTACGCTAAGGGCACGTGCGGTGTACTGCACTCGCTTCCCTAATTGGGCGGTACGCGTTCTTTATATGGTGTTAGTCGACGTATGTTGACACGTTCATTGACAATGCCACGTTGAATGCGTACTGTACCATTAGCATAGGTTTCAGTAATCCGATAAGGTCCCGTACGTGGGGCGGATAATTTGGAGATCAGTCCTGGTTTTTCTAGTAGGACTTTTTCGCCAACACGGTACTCGTGTTCAATGCGTTTAGCATTTTCCTTTTTATTATTGGCGTTAATAGTATCTTGCTTACGTTGTCTTATCCTAGCCCAATCCGTCTTTAATTGGATGGGCAACAACATGTCGCGTCCAAATACTAACTGTCCGGGTGTAGCATCTAATGTAGTATGTACTGTACTACGTTGCCCACGCAGCTGCACTTAGAACGGTCCCCAAGGGTCATTCGCATCGAGTTCTTTTGTTCGAGTTCGAATGTCCGAAGTGCATTACCCAGTACTTGATGTACTCGTTCTACAATACCGTTTGATTGTGGGTTGTAACTGGATGACGGTTTTTCTTTCATACCATAATTCTCGCACATTTGTTTGAATTGTGCTTTGAATTCGGAACCGTTATCATACCCTATATGTTGGGGTCGTGGATATCTCGTCAACCACGTATTATTAAACGCTTCCATAACAGTATGTGCGTTCTTATCTGGTATTGCTATGACTTCGAACCATCCTGTTACGGGATCAATCATAGTCAACGCACGAAGTGTATGCGTAGACGTTGGAGTACGTACAACGTATGGTCCAATCAAGTCTACGTTTACACGAGACCAGGGAAGTTCTTCAGCTTCCTTAGGAGGTAAGTGTCCATACTTCTTCCTTTGTTTCTTAAATAGTTGACACGTACGACACGTCTTACAGAATGTCTCAACGTGACTACGTAATTTTGGCCACGTACATGTTTGTCGTATCGTTGCTTCAGTGCGTGATTCGCCTGGGTGTGCTAGATACTCATGATACCAAGCCACTACGCGTTGTTGAAGTTGAATAGGAATATATATTTTTCCTTGGTACGTAATGACCTCAACTCCTTCAATTGTTTTGGTATTGAAGTTCTGACTTTTTGATTTCGTACTTCTTCGTTTAAGCTCATTATCTAACCGTTGGTATTTAGCGATTAGCATAGGACTTAACGGAAAGTCAGTTTCTTTAACGTCTGTTTTTGTCATGAAGATGTAAGCCATCGTATCATTTGTAGGCTCTGTTGGTAACTTCTCATTGAAGTTCGCATCTAATCTTGACAAGGCGTCAGCAATGACGTTCTTTTCTCCTTTTATATGTAGAAAGGTAGGTCCAAACTCTTCTATCAGGAGTCTCCATCGATATACGATCAGTGGACATTTTCTGATATAGGAGATTCTTATGATCGGTATGTACTATCAGTTTTTGACCTAATAGTATATTTTTGAATTCCTTAAGTGTTTCTACTATGGATAACAGCTCTTGTTCACCAGTCGTGTAACGTTTTTGCGCTGTTAAGTTTCCTACTGTAGAAAGCTAACGGACGGTCATTTTGCATTATGACTGCTCCCAGTTGATAATCACTGGAGTCCGTATAAATGTGAAAGTCTTTTGAGAAGTCAGGATAAGCCAGTAATGTCTCTCGACTTATTATGGCCTTAATGTCTTCAAATGCTTTCTGTTCTTTATCGTGCCAAATAAATTTAGCTTTGGCAGAACACAGCGCCGTAAGCGGTGCTAGTATGTGACTTCTACGTCGCCACATGTCACGGTAGTAATTGATCATACCTAAGAAACGTCTTAACTGCCGTTTGGTAGTTGGTGGTGTCAGCCGCATAATCGCTTCCACTTTCTTAGGTTGAGGTTGGATACCGCGACGAGTAATCCAATATCCTAAGTAATCAAGCTCGGTCACAGCGAACGAGGATTTACGTAGGTTAACGGCAAAGCCAACATCAGTTAGGCGTTGCAACACGAGTTCAACATGCTGAAGATGGTCCTCGTAGGAACCTGCTGTTGTAATCAGTATGTCATCTAAGTACGCACGCACATTAGGCAAATCGCCCATAATGTCATTAATTATGGCCTGAAAGATGTCAGGACTGCCATTCAAACCCATAGGTAGGCGACAGCGATATTTGCCCCAGGGTACAATCATTGTACATAGATAGCTGGATTCTTTATCCAGGACAATATGGTAGTAGCCCATACTTAAGTCCAGAGCCGTTCAATTAAACCCTTCAAGTTTCTGAAGAAGGTCTGCAATCTTGGGTAACGGGTATGGTTTACGTTTATGTACCTATTAAGTACACGAAAGTCCGTTAGGACTCGAACGTCACCAGTCTTTTAGGCTGTATGAACGTTGGTGCCGCCCACTCGGAGTCATTGCACTTCGTTAATACTCCTATGTCACATAAACGTTGAATTTCTTTCTTCGTTGCTCGTAGCATTTTGGTACAGGAACGGACGAGCGTGATACGGCTTCTCATCCTTACTTAAGGGCCGTAGTTCGAGATGTACAGGCGGTACATTGAGTACGCCCAGTCCTCCACTAAACAACTTCGGATACTTTCGTAGCGAACGTACGAGTTGTTTTTGTTGATCGTTACTTAGGTGCGTATCCATGTGTGCGTAGTCATCCAGATCTAACGCACTATAGTCTGCATCCAGTATACGTTTCTGCCTCGCTTCTGCTTCCTTGAGTACCGTAGGTTCGATACTGTGGTAGTAGATAGCTGTAGCATTCTGTAGATCGGATATTACGTGTTTTTCTTTCATGGGAATTTCTACACCTTCCCATACTATCCGTTGTGTATTGAAATTAATTTCGATACCCAATTCTGATAGTAAATCTGCACCGATGATCATGTCATACTGTGCATTCTTATAACGTATGTGTGTCCTCGTGACACACCCATTGTACTATCTTTGACGTACTAAACTCGGGTAATTTGAATTTAATTTCGTTGCAGTTTTCACGAATTGACCACCCATAGTGTGCCATCGTGTATGTGATGTTTTGAATACCGGTCCAGTTAAGCCCCGTATCGCATCCTTATATAATTGTCGCAGATGCTCCAGTGTCAGCAAAATGCGAACAATGCCGGGTTTGCCTGTTCCCATCACTTCGCCCACGACTTCGGTGGTTTTGTGTTTTTGTTTTTGTCTCTTACTGCCATGGCCATCTTTGGATGGCAATATCTCACTAGAAAATGAACCAAAGTAGATGGAACTTTCGTCACTATCTTCTTTAGTCTCTACTGTGCTAATGGTTGTCTTGGGACTGAACATTTCCACGATTTCTGCATCCGAATTCTCGGGTGTAAAGTCGCGGACCTTACGCTTGCCAGACTTCGGGTTGCGGAAGACGCTCAAGGATAGCGTTAAGCTGCTCCTGCGTCATCAAGACATTTCGGTCGGTAAAACCGACATTTTTCTTACCAGGTTTCTGTTTCCCTTGTTCTCAGGGTTAAACCAACAGTCTTTCGTAGTATGATTCATACGACCGCAATGCGCACTTCTTATACTTAGACGACTGTGTTTTGGCCGTTGCCATTTTGTCAGCGGACTTACCGTTCCAATTGCCCTTTTCGTGCCCTCAGGGTTATCGGATTTGTCCACCTTACGACGCTTTGGCCTCAAGTGCCTGTCTGAGTTCAAGTTTCTCAAAATAATCAACAGTGCCTTGAAAATCGAACTTATAAAGCTCGATGTTCGCACCAAGAATGACCGCTTGCCATTCTTCAGGCTTCGCCTGGTTGAGAATTTGAATCAAGTCGTCATCAGACAATTTAGACGGTTCAGCCTTACCTTCTTCCCGTGGAAAATACGGTAAGTAATTATTTAGCTCGCGTAAACGCGTAGCAAAGTTACGAACCGTATGACTTCCAAGACGTAGGTAATGCTGCATGTACACCACCTGCTTCTGGTACGCATGCAAGATTGGGAAGTAAGACTTACCAACTTCCGTCATTACCAGCTGGAAAATCTCGTTTGAGTCTTCCTCTGTCGTGCGGGACCCGCTACGTTCTCCGTATCGAGTCTACGCCACGTTTGCTGGAATTTGTCTCTTGCACTGCCCTTAAGTAGTGCAAGAGCCATAGACGCTTTTGTTCGCCAGACTCGAGCGGATAGTCACGAATGACCTCCTCGAGCTCTATGCGCCACTTCACCCACGCTTCTGGCGAGGTGTCGTAGTCTCCAAACAAACGAATTCTCTTTCGATATTTTTGGAGTTCGCATTTCCGGCTTCAATCGGGACGTCGATTTTTTTATAGTTGCCCTCATCGTCAGATTTCTCTGTCGATTTCTTGGGCCTATCAAAATAAATCGACGGCGGATTCAACGCGAGGTTCGACTGACGGAATGCGACATGTTCCGCAGACGAATTTTCAGACGCTTTGCGCTTACCTTTATTTTTGTTCGTCATGGTGATGTACTGACTACTGGGAGTGAATTCACTGTGCCCTACGCGAAGTAATCAGTTTTATTTTGGAGGCTAATTTGTAGCTAGTTTTAAAGGATTAATAGTTGCACCTTATTAAAAGTTATGAGACTAGTTTTTAAAACAAGAGAGCAGTCCCATCCTTGGTGGGATTGGACTGTTCTCTTTCATTCATCTAGGAGACTCAGTGAGTCTCCAAGAGATGTCAGACAGTTCTCATTCTACTGTTGTACGGTTGTACTGTTGTACAGGATCAGTGTTCTATTGTTGCACTGTACTATGGTATTACTTCTACCGGTATATCCAAGCAATACATGGCCATTGTATTGTAGTACTGGTACTAGTAATATAGTATACTGTATCGCACA
>JAKSYS010000866.1:0-15010 GCA_022925895.1 Fragilaria crotonensis
ATCAATATCTCATCAATCATCATTCTGCATTTGGGGGCGACCACACCCCCTGCCCTTCTCGCTCTTAGCTGACGATATTCCTCGCCGCCAAATCTCGATTGAGATCAAGACACGGCGATGCGATGGAGTTAACGTCTTTCATCCTCCTCGGATTCGGCGCACTGTCCTTCTTCAGCGGGCAGCGCTTTCGATCAGACTCTGCGTCGCAAGCACGAATGAGGAGCAGTGGGATGATCTATACCAACGTAAAGGATGTAATGGCCCAAGACTTTGATGCCATTCTAATATTGGGTGGGGGGTTACCTTCGAGCCTTTACGAACCTCCAATCTATGTGAGACAACGATGTGATGACGCCGCGGCAATTCGAGGTGATTCAGACGTACCTATTCTGACCCTGAGCGCCGGATCTGCTCATTTGCCTCAACTGCTCTCAAAAGATGGGATGCCGGTCTGGGAGTCCACGGCGTCGGCAGCTTACCTGCAAAAGAAGCATCACATCGAATCCAACGTATATCTTGAAACTACAGCATATGACACCATTGGAAATGCCTTTTTCGCCAGAACTAGCCATACTGATATCGTGAATTGGAGGAAGCTCCTTGTCATTACGAATCAGGTAGGTACTCATTACTCATGCAGCAGTGCCCCATCGTCTTGCATCTTCTAACTCGCTGCATCTGCTCAGTTCCACATGAACCGCACCAAAGTCATATTCGATTGGATCTTCGGTATTGCTAACGATCCAGCTAATCCCTATCACCTTGCTTACTTTGCTTCACCCGATGTTGGATTGTCGGAAGACGCGCTTCGAGCCCGTCATGATCACGAGACGCGATCGGCCGAAACCATCCGCACCAAACTAGCACCAAAGTATACGACTATGAAACAGGTCTGGATGTTTATGAATCAGAATCATGACCTGCACACAGCCAGCAAGCTTATTGCTGGGGCGATGCAATTGGGAAATCATTCCCGAGTTGATGCATTGAAAGAGAGCTATGGTGCTACATGATTATTCGAGTCCGACTCCTTGATCCTGGTTGCTGGTGTATGAATTCGCGGGCCATCTGCTTGGCTTCTGGCTAGTGAGGCTCTGAACAAGATCGACACTACAACGTTTCCCCACGAGGTATAACAGGAAGAAGCCTTACATGCTGTAGATCTCACGGTGTACAGTATGCGAGAGCTGCACCGTGAACGGAGAATACTCGCACTGTAATACTACTGTACCGAACAGGAATCCTCCCAACTCCGAATTACAGGTCGGCGTGACATCGGACATCGGTCATTGTGTCAGTGTTGATATCAGAGTCTTTTAGTACTACTTACGTTCTTATAAACAAACGACTGTTCCCACGTATAGTACAAGTACTACGAGTACAGCCAATGTTTTGGAGTCACCTATCGCATCTATGCCGAAACGACAGGCATGGACATGCACACGGACATCAATGCCAGTCATACGAGTTTATTTCGACTATAATGACATACTACTTGCATAGCAAAGCTCTATTTAGAAATTGAATACGGAGTGCTTGTACTGGAGTACGTGTAGCACTACACGCTACCGGAAGTAGGGACACCAGAGTAATGCATTCCCAATGACCAATGACCAATAACCACAACCTGATGGGCAGGTCTAGAATGACAGGAGGGAAAAGTTCGATGAATTAGATTTTTGCCCAAAAGCAGTGCATCACAATCCAAGCCAACACTCATTTCCAGATCGCAACAGTGGAGCAGGGGAGCTGGTACTTCATAACTTCGTGTGTGCAAGGAATCTACCGTTTCGTACGAACTGTGAGCCATGAGCATGAGCAACAAGATCACTGCGTTCGCGCTTTTGGCCGTAAGTCTTGCGGGCATTTTCTGTCCCGATATTGGACCCCCTTCTCGCTTTCTCATGGTCGAAGAGAAGACGGAGGCAAATAAACGCGGTCTTGAAGCGACTACCACTTCTCGTACTCCTCCGCCAGGTATGGGGCTTTCTTGTCCAACAGGTCAGGAAGTTTTTGCCATAGATTGGACTGAAGTTGCATACAGCGCCCGTAAAGCAAATCAGACTGTTACTTTTGCAAACGGCATGAGTGCCATCATTAGCATCAAAGATACGGGAGCAGCAAGGGCTTCAGGGTGGAAAAAGGACGCCAATGGGTATATAACTTTCACTGTCAGGACTACTTGTGATGCTTCTCATATTATCACCCCAAACGCAAGCGTCTATCCTGACTATCCCGACGACTATTCTACGATGGAACTCAACTTCGACCGTGAGCTCCACGGCCTTTACATCAGTATCTCAAATGTTGATTCCGGTCCAACTGATGCAGATGCCGTCCGCATTCGATTCTACGACGCGGCACATGAAGCGGTCGCGGCTGTTTTTTCCACGACAGGATTTGTTCACTTTCATGAAGACTATGGTTTCGCCACTGAAGAAAATCTTTCTGTCGATAACCCCGACTTCGACGCATCTCTCTTTGCGAAGGCATATGGAGGAGTGAAGACCATTGCCTTGGATCAATCACTCTTTTGCTTTGCACCATCTGGCGACATCGCAGAAAGAACTATCTACCCCGCTCTAGACTTCGCGTTTTGTGTACCCAGCCTGGAACCAACTCCAGAACAAGGACCAGCCTCTGCAGTTGCGATCGACCACGAACCGACGACTGGAGTGGTCGTTGCCGATCCTTTGTCATCAACTCCAGAACAAGGACCAGCCTCTGCAGTTGAGATCGACCCTGAACCGAGGGCTGGAGTGGCCATTGCCGATCCTTTGTCATCAACTCCAGAACAAGGACCAGCCTCTGCAGTTGCGATCGACCCTGAACCGAGGGCTGGAGTGGTCGTTGCCGATCCTTTGTCATCAACTCCAGAACAAGGACCAGCCTCTGCAGTTGCGATCGACCCTGAACCGAGGGCTGGAGTGGTCGTTGCCGATCCTTTGTCATCAACTCCAGAACAAGGACCAGCCTCTGCAGATGCGATCGACCCTGAATCGACGACTGGAGTGGTCGTTGCAGATCCCTTGTCAGAGACAGTCCTTGAGTCTTTGCCAGAGACAGTCCCTGAGTCTTTGCCAGAGACAGTCCATGAGTCTTTGCCAGAGACACTCCCTGAGAATTTGGCAGGGACAGACTCGGAGCCCTTGAATGTGACAGACTCGGAGCCTTTGAATGCGACAGTCCCAGAGCCATTGAATGCGACAGCTCCGGAGACTTTGCCACTAACGGAGAACGAAACTCCGGCACCTGCTTTCACGGCCGGAGTCATCGGCGATTCCCTCATCATGGGCCTTTCCGGTCAAATGTTCAAGTTCAGTGGACGCTCTGGTGCATGGTATTCGGCGATCAGTTCCCGTCCCTTCCAATGGAACATGAAGATTCAGCAGTATGAATCTTGTCCATCCGATCCTGTGAACTTCGTTTCTGCAGTCGGCCTTACCTTCACAAAGGGATCCAAGAAGCGGCGTATCGAAATCAGCGTGTCTAACGCGTACAACGTTAATGTCGGATGCGGTGCCGATTCTGTGGCACATTGCCTTGGTGCTGGTTCTTTGGAGTTGCTCATTGATGGGTGAAGCACGTTGTTGGTGGTGACTACACATTCAAGGACGGAACTGGTCGCATTGTAGCGTTCAATACCTTTTACCATTGTAAGTATTTTCACAGACAAAAGGTTTGCTTTTGCTTTTACTCCCTTTGACATGCCCTGACACTTGGTTCCCCCGACGTGGACAGGCTCGAGAAAGTGGTACGACTTCGATGTGCGTCCACCGGTTGTTTCTGAGACCAGCCTTCGCTCAGGTCGTCGTTTGGACCAACCAAACGTCTTCGATGTCATTGATGGTCTCAAGAAGACCATGATGGACGAACAAGCATGTGACCATTGGCTCTTCGAGCGCAAGTTGTATGGCGACCTCTTCATACAGCCTGGACGCTTCTCTACCATTATTGTCGAGACGGCGGACATTACCCTGCACATTGAGTACAAGCAGGAGAGCGAGCGGTGTGATGCTCACTCAATTGATGTTTGGATATCATCCGTCAGCCCTTCTCTCCTGGAGGAAACCTGGGAGGGTGTGATCGGCGAAACCAAGAATCCTGCGTTCGAAGCCAATTTGAAATTTGCAGACGAGGCCGACTACGAGGTGAAATCTCCTTTTGACAATAAGTGCAAGGGGTGCGTGAACTGAAGACAGTCGATGTCCCTAATCAAACTGTTGTGATCACAGTTGGTCCTAGAGGATAAACGAAGATATTATGTTAGTTTTTTGCTCTAATCTTCTGAATTGTCATATTCAATTCGCAAGAATTTATAAGAACTTATCGACAGCTGAATTGTTCCCAAAGCAGAAGAGTCAACAAAGCAGCAACTATGACATACTTTCATGATGAAGTGGCCTCTCTATAACTGTAAACTGCACGATTCCCACTTCGCATACTGTACCGGTACTAGTACTACAGTACAACCTCATACGCCATTTTTGGCAAAGCCCATGATTTCCGTCCAGTACCAGGTACTTGTACCTGGTAACACAAGGACAGGCATCATAGATACATGCGCCAGTACCGGGTTTCCAACTACTACTGTGCCGTAGAATACCGTGCGTGACTTCTGATCAGCATCTGGAGTTTGACGGCATTTGACGTTCGGCCGGCCCCTCTCAACATGGATCATTTTCGATGACAACAGTCGTGAGTCGTCGTGATCGCATTCTACTGCGCATCCAATCAGAGCGGATTCAAGAGCCGGCGTCATGAGACTAGTCTTATCGCTTTCGATCGCGATGCTATGTATGAGCGGTGGATCTGCGTTCGTGTGCAAAGGGGCAGCAGGGGCGTTTCAACTTCCATCGGAGGGCGGCATTGTTTGTTCCAAACAGATATGCGCATCAACGGCCCACCTGCCTCTGAAAGCGACGAGCAAAGGCGACATGCCTTCTGACGAAGATAGCATTTCGAGGCGGCAGCTCCTCTTCTCCATGTTGGCATCGGCTGGGTCACTGTCCCCCGTTATGTTTGGACAGCCAGGTCCAGCGTCTGCTAGTCAAGGTGCCATTGACATCGATGCTGCAGCACCGGTAATCTCATATCCATCTGCGACCACGAACATTATGAAACCTCCTCTGGATAATCGCGATTATGAATATTTTACCCTTAAGAACGGGCTGCGTGTCCTGCTTTGTTCCGATCCGACAACCAACGAAGCGGCTGCGGCCATGGACGTTCACGTCGGAGCATGCTCAGACCCGGCCGAAATTCCAGGATTGGCGCATTTCCAAGAGCATATGCTTTTTCTAGGCACTAAGGATTACCCGAAGGAAGATTCCTTTGAAGCCTTTCTGGCACAAAACGGTGGTTCGTCGAATGCGTTTACGGATTCGGAGAACACAGTTTACTATTTCAACATGGTGGCTGACGTCGAAGCGCCTCTCGTGGAGGGTTTGGGGCGCTTTGGCTCATTTTTCACCTGCCCGCTCTTTACCGAAAGCGCCACTGGTCGCGAATTGAATGCTATTGAAAGTGAAAATGCAAAGAACTTGCAATCGGACATTTTTCGTACGTACCAAATTGAAAAGTCACGAGGATCGATACGGCATCCGTATTCAAAGTTTTTTACCGGCAACAAGAAAACACTTTTGGACGAGACAAGGAGGCAAGGAATTAATTTACGACAAGAACTGATCAACTTTAACAAGAAATACTACAGCGCAAACCAAATGACGCTGGCCGTGGTCGCGCCGCTAAGTCTGGCAAAGCTCAAGAAAATGGTCGATGATGCCTTTTCGAAAGTACCGAATCGTAACACACCAAAGCCAGAACTGGCCTGGAAAGACATCAACCCCTATGGTAGTGACAGCATCATCCCATCCTTCCAGCATGTTGTGGAGCTTGTGCCTGTACAAGAACTTAGGCAGTTGACACTCTCCTGGCCAATCACGCCTCCCACGGATGAGGGTCGACAAACCCTATTGCTAAACAAGCACCAAACGTATCTATCACATTTGATTGGCCATGAGGGTCCAGGGTCGCTATTGTCATACTTAAAGAACACGAAAGGGTGGGCCAATAGTTTGTCAGCAGCACCTAACAATGAACTATCAAACCTCGAAACGTTCGAAGTGACTATCGAGTTGACCACACCAGGTCTGAACCACGTCGATGAAATCGCTGAGACAGTGTTTTCATACGTCAACATGCTTCGAAGTCAGCCAATTCCAAATTATGTCCTTCAGGAAGTCTTGCAGCTCAATGAGTTGGAATGGCGCTTTCTGACCAAGGGGAGAGTTGGCAACTATGCGCAGTCGTTGACCATGGCGATGCAGAAGTTTGACAACCCTGAGCTCATCGTCGCAGGGCCTCGACGGTTGGCGCTGTCGCGGTCGTCCTTGACGGGTGATCCTCGTATGATATTCTCATCAGAGGAAGAACACATAACGCGCCAACTTGTATGTGAACTCGTCGATCGGCTGACAGTAGATAACGTGATTGTAACTGTCATGAGCAAGACGTTTGCTGGTCATACAGACCAAAAGGAAAAGTGGTATGGAACTGATTATCGAGTTCGCCCCGTCCCGGAGAGCACCCTGAATAAATGGAGAAATCCTGCATCGGTACGAGACCTTGGAGTAGGATATCCCAGGCCCAACCCGTTCATCCCTTCTGAAGAGGGCCTGCGAGTCAAGATTACACCGCCACCTGAAGTGATTCTGATATCGCGGACCTTTGAAGACCGCATGAAGCCCGTAACTCCTCCTAGAATTATTCGCGATGATGATCTTGAAGGTCGATGGACCGTCTACTACAAGGCTGACGATCGATTCGGACAACCCAAAGCGTTCGTTGTATTTCAGCTTCTGAATAAGGAGGTTTACGAAACTCCGGAACGAGCCGCGCTAGCACAGCTCTACCAACAGTGTTCCACTGATAGACTTGAAGAATATGCGTATGATGCAGCATTAGCGGGATTGACCTTTGATGTCCAAGTCCTACCTCGTGGAGTGCGACTCACTTTCGGAGGCTACAACGACAAACTTCAAGAGTTTGCTGCATACGTGACCAATAAGTTGGCAAAGGATATCAAGAAGATTTTGCCAAAGAACGACCTCGACTTCGGACGCTACAAGGACAATCTCATGAGAGGCCTCACAGCATTCGACGCTAAACAGCCTTATGCCCATGCGTCCTACTATGCATACTTGACCATACAGCCGAGAGGCTTCCAGTACACCAACGCCGAATTGCGCGACGCTGTGCGCAAAGCGACTCTCCCAGATCTCAAGGTCTATGCCAAGACGCTGTGGTCCTCTGGCAAAGGTGAAGCCTTGGTACAAGGAAATTTAGATGAAGCGGAGGCGCTGACTTTGGTGAATACCATTGACAGGACTCTTGGGTTCAAGACCATTCAAACAAAGGATTACCCACCCCGACTTCTGGCCCTGTCTCTCCCACGTGAAATCCCCACACGTCTCACCATTGCGGAGCCAAACCCATCCAACGAAAATAGTGCCGTGCATGTAATGCTTCAGAGTCTTGGACGCACTCCAAAGGACCACGTTCTGATCGAAATTCTGAGCTCAATTGTTGCGGAACCATTTTATGCCGACTTGCGCACCAAGCAACAGCTTGGCTACATTGTCTCGTCAGGCCTCCGCGGTTTAGAGGAGACCAGGACTATCGCCTTTGTTGTCCAGTCGAGCGTTCAGCCAGTCGCAAAGCTGACCTACGAAATTTTGGGCTTTTTAGACAGGTTTGAGGTCACGTTGGTTGAATTACCAGAAGCAAGTTTTGCGGTGTACGTGAAGGGTCTCATCGACGTGAAGACGGAACCTGATAAGCAATTGGCCACCGAGGTTACACGAAACTGGTCAGAAATCGCAAGCGGGCGCCTCGAATTTGATCGAGCACAACGAGAAGTAGCTGCGCTGCTTGACCTTACCAAGGATGACCTTGTCAACTTTTGGAGAACCATTTATTCGCAAGATTTGAGAAGAATTCTCATCACAGAGATTGTCCCTCACGAAGGTCCAGCTGCTTCTGAGGAACCAGTCCCTAGCATGGGGTACGCTCGGGGGTTGAAGAACTCGATTGGAGCTCTTCAACTAGGAATCGATGACATTCAACCTTTCCGCAAGAACCGAGAGCAGATATAGAGGGCCGCTAATCCCTGACCTTCAGGGCATGGCACGGTAGACAACACATGGCAGAAGTCGCGAATTCACGCCTGAGTGAATTCGTAGCTCGCGTCCATGATCGGATCGTGGCGCAACGGTTTGCATGACAACAACGTGTCAAATTGAAATGGCTCTCGGCAGTGTTTTGAAAGCGAGCTGGAGACTAAAACAAGCTATTCGAACTATTGCAGGTGTATAAAGTCAATTACTATATTAGGTGTTATGGATAAAAGTTGGTTGATCGCTGTTCATCCTGGACCTTCGGTCTGACATCAGCCAACATTGAGCGAAATCTCCATATCGACGTCTTGGACAATGATCGGCTCATCTTCATCGCAGAAGGAATCTGCATCGTCATCGTCCGAATCCGTTGATTCGTCGCCTCCGTACCTAGAGTGTCTGGAAGTGTGCCTGGAAATCTGGAGGGACAGGTTGTTGTTGATTCGCACAAAATCAGATGACAAAGGCTCACCAATCTTCGCAAGCTTGCCCCTTTGGACAGCTTCACGTTCCTTTTCTGCCTTCTTCATGATGTGAGCAGCTATCTTTCTTCTGAAAAATGATTTCTCTGAGTTCTCCGTGTCCACGTCATTGACAACCCGACGGTCCCGAGGCTCTGCGCTTATGTCCTTGCTGTCCTCCGAGTTCCCAAGTTTGAAAACTTCGGCTGCCATCAATCGAGCTGCAGAGTTGGAAAGGTACCCTGCATCTCCCTTCTTTTCCAATTCCATGCCTTGTTTTGCGGTGCCGATTGTGGGAGTCATAATTAATCTTGCAAAATTTGGAAAGGCGAATTGTGGGCATTTTTACATCACTACAGACCATTCGGGCTCCGGACCCGTGGCCCAATCAGGCTGGATCAACGTTATATGACTGTTTTCCACTATGAGTGTTTATTTACAAATATAATTCAGTCTCCAGATCAGAGTGTTTAACCGCCAATCTGGATGTTAGCATTCCAATAACTTCACCAATTCCTGAAACGACGGTGAAAGCGTGCACCATTGTGTTCTCTGTATGTACAAGTCTCACATAGTGCACAATCTCATCGTCGTTCCGGGTTTTGGATTAGTCGATGTTTGGTTGGAATTGGTGTTCCACGGGAAGCAAAATAGAAACATACTAGTTCCACCGTAAGATCCACTTGAGGTCCAAGTCTCACTCTCATTGGCCAGTTCCGTGCTCAAAGATTTTTTGGCATGTACTAACCTTTGTAGACTCCCAGTACAGAATCAAGATTCGATATCCGCCTCTCCTCGTTGTTCTGCCATCAGAGAGCGCAGATTAAACGACTTTCACACCAGCATGATGCATCAAAATGAGCTCTATGAGTCTGCTCAAACCGGACAGTCTGATGTTACTTGCTTGTCATTTGGACCCCAGCGAAAGGCAATGTACCCGGCATATTTCTTTTGCCACGGGTGCGACCTTTTTGAGGATGCCATCTTGATTGGCAACAAACGAGCTAATCGGGTGCAAAGGAGGTACCGATGTACTGGCGGTCATGATGATTGGAGTCACCCTACGACTCTGATGCAGGAGTATCGTCACCGCAGCAACCGGGAATCTGCCTGCATTGATACTGATGATGGAGAACGAGACAAACAAGAAGTCAATGACTCTTCTACAAGTAGGAGTGCTACTGCTGATTACAATTCCTCGCCGACAAAGAGTCCGCTCAAGAAAAAAATTCGACAATACAGAGGCCTTGCTTCGTCAACATTCATGAGTAATACTATTGGGACTGCTCAGCAGCAACGTCCTCGCCGTCAATCTTCTTCGGCAGCATTTCTGTACAACTACTACCGTGAAGAAAGCAGCAGCGAAGAGCGTCGGATACTTCTGGTGGTAATGATGAAGAAATGATTGGAAGACAATTGTTTCGTGATTCATCGATTAGCAGTCCTTATGCTTTGGAAAGTGACCAAGACCACAAAGGTGCATGCGATGGTGGTGAAGAACTTGGAAATGACACAGATGCTAGAAGCAGCAATCGACAACAGAATAATGGCTATGCACATGGTGAAAATGATTTGTCAATAGCAGACGATGCGATGGAATATATTTATGATCTTGAGGAACAGAACTTGTTCCTTAGGGAGCGTTTGATCAAAGTTGAGCAGCATTTGAATGATAAAATAGCAAATCTTGAAGCAGAGATCAAGCAACTGAAAGCACAGAAAGAAGAGGCATCTGCGGGTGCTGCTACTGGTGGAAAATACAGTGATGATCCGGTAACTCCTGCTGCATCAAGGAAAGAAATCAGAACACGAGACAAATTTGAGAATTCGACAACTCGAAAACACCGCATCAATAGGGAGAACGCAGAAGTGTCACAGGTTTTGTCTGACCTCATCCTCAATTTTGTTGCTACATCTGATCTCATCGCTAACAAAAGGAGGTTCAAAAAGAGTCGACTAGCAAAGATTATCATGGATAGCATACTTACCTTTGGATGGACTCACAATCAGGTTCAAGAAAGCGCTTTGAAGCTCGACAATCTGACGCTTAGTTCTACTATGGATGGACACAAGAGTCGTTCTTGTAAAGGAGATTTGTTACTCAAATCATTGTCTACAATTGTAAACAACAAATTGCGGAACCACGGAAACAAGAGTAAAGCGACTATATTGATTGATTGTATTTGGAATGATGCCTTTCTTGATGGCGAAGTCCAGTCTTACATGATTGAGAGGGTTCGTCGGCACATACGATGCAATGTATTCACACCCGCAAAGATTTTGAAGGCAATGGACCTGGCAGGTTTCAACCTCAGCCTCGCTGGAATAGAAGTCCTAAGAAGTGTCGAAACCGCTGAAAAGAAATACAGTCGAGGATTTCTTCCGAGTAAATCTAGCATTCTACGAGCAGCGAGAAAAGTAGAAAAAAACGCTGACGAGCTTTGTCCCTTCAAGATGATTGGACGCGCTTTTGAAGATGACAACGATGCTGATTTTGGGGAGGGGTTCGAGTTCGATGTGATCAAGACAACAGCAACTCTTTTTAATGCCTTTGGACTAATGTCTGATGCAAAGGAGCGATCTGTGGAGCTTGGTCTCGCATCTGATGGTGCCCAGCTCACTCACACGATTTCACACGTCACGGCAGGTTTGAAGTTCAATGATATAGGCATGCGTGACCCGTCAACAAAACGCCCCTTCTATTGCATGAGCCGGACTCTCTGGTTCAGAGTCGGAATCTTTGTTTCCCACTGAGAGTTGTAATCGCAAAGATAGTAAGACAACTCGATGGATTCCGCAATCTGTATCGCATGTTCAATACTGGTGAAGTGTCTGATTTGTTGCAGTGCCGTCCTTTCAGAATGTCTTATCCGGGGACATGAAGCTCCAATGGGGAGCTTTGGACAATGGCGGAGCTGCAAAGGTGAAGGAGCAGTTCTGCTACATTTGTCCATGTCGGTCATCTACACTTCATGTCCCCAAGACAAATTGAAATGCGTATTATGCCAGGAAAAGCAGCACGAGGCATTCTCAAGTGTTGGACGTCACGATGCGGTGGATGAGCTTGAGCAGCAATGTTATCATTACGAATTTCTTTCCTGTCCAGAAGTGAGAAGCAAGCTTGAGGATGAGCTTGCCATTGTCACCGCGGCAATTGAAGGCGACTTGCTGCATTACCATGTAGAGAACGGTGAACATGGGGCATCTGAATCGGTTCAACGGATGTATGTCAGACAGCCGGGAAATCCTGTTATTGGGGGAAACATGTTCGATATCGACTATCAGCCCGAAACAATGAGTGAGGCTGCAACATTTTCTTGCCGTATCACGGATGAACTAGCTTCTCGATCCATGAATGTGAATGGGCCATTGCGCACTCGTCAGGAGCGACTTCGCAAACAACTTCTCAATGAGAAACGAGTTCAGGATTTACGACGCATGCTTACAGATAGCGAACCAAGAGATAAGGCAATGTATCTGGTTCTTCAAGCCATCGTGTGTATTCTCCATCTTGAAAATAGAGTTGGGCTTAAGTCAATTGAATCCGTCCTTCGGTCTGGCTTGTCAAATGCGATACAAGGCAAACTTCAGTGGATTAAGGCCAAGGCCATAAAGAAACGACAAGTTGAATTCATCGAGTGCGTCACAAACATCATACAGACCAAAATTCTTGGCACGTACGATGCCCCTTCGCAGTGGCGATTCCCTCTCACCGAGGACGGGACCTTGGGATCTCTCTCGATGGACAATAATAGAACTCGATTAATCATCAATGAGTTTGAATTACTAATCGAGGTCTCATTCCCTATTCTGATGCAAACAAAAAGGAGGTTACTCAGGTGTCTTCCTCGATATCGAGCTGCTCTCACTATCCTTCGAAAGAATACAGATTATACTGCTAACGAAATCAAAGCTTTCCAGAACACATCGATGCTTGGTTTTGCGACTGGGTTGCTGTATACGGAAAAGAAGGATGCACAAACTACACGCATATGCTATCGTCATCTCATGTGATGCGGTACATGCAGGAATGGAGGTGCCTTCACCGATACTCACAGCAGGGTTGGGAGGCCCTAAATGCTCTTATCAAATCTTACTTCTTTCGTCGAACAAATCGCGGTGGATTGACAAAGAATATGGCAAAGAAGACCAAACTTTTGGGCATTGCACGATGGCTGCAGCGGAGGATGATGTGGTACTCAGGTCATGGTGATGCCCTTTTCATCCGTGAGGAGACAGCACCGAATCATCAAGAAGAAGACAGCGACAGCTCATACCAGCAGAACATGCAACAAGCGATGGTGAGAACAGTGACGATGACCTTCCAAGACAAAACACACAATTATGATTCAGAAAGTGAGGAATACTACTCCTCGAGTGATAGTGATAATGACAACGACAGTCAAGAAGGTTGCGATTGAGATTACTCAAGCATTTCTTGAATGCGACATTTAACATCAGCTATGTCAGTGTACGTAATAAAGTGACAATCGATTGCTCGTGTTGTTGTGTTATTGTCAAGTATCCGGTATGTTCTCTGAGCTTGAACTGCAGTGTCTGTCACTGATGTTATGCGCATCACATATCCATCGTCCATGAACTCCATCCCAGGAGTAATAGCTGCGGTTGTTAAAGCATGCATGTTTCTACTTGTACCGCTGCGTTCCTCACCGGATGTCGCTACTTGTAAACCAACGCCAACACTTTTGAGGAATGGAAGCAATTCATTCGTAACAAGCTTGCGATAGCGCAGAACAACTTGAAGTACACCATCATTTTCATTGTAAACCAAATCAATTCCATCGTGCATAACTCCAAAGCGCTGGAATGGGCGTGTCATATCAGCTGCATTGTCGCTTGTGCTTGAATTATCATCACCACCGTGCTGGTCGTTTTCTTCATCATCAAAATTGATCGGTGCTTGGGGAGGAAAATAAATCACATTAATTACATCATTCATACTCAGCAATGCACAACCCTCACTGTAACGAGGCCTTTTCTTTCGTACACCATACCCAGATGTTTGACCAAAGACTTTACGAAAGGCTGTCATCTTTGTCGTGGTGTCAAAACGCAACACTTCGAGTTCTCCGCTTTCTCGAGTGCAATGGTAACTGAGACCCCATGAAAGAATCGGTCGAGGTTGGCTGAACCTTACACCACGAATGCTTCCAATCCCTTGTCTTTCCATTTGATCCTTAATGTAGAACCAGCTGCAGCTTGGAAGTTGCAGTTTTGCATTGCGAGTTGCAAAGTCACCTTGTGACTGTGCAATACGGCACAGTAACCGTTGCATAGCACGTCCAATCTGGCGTATGCTATTGAAGATAACACTGCAATTGTCAACTGACCAATAGTTGCGAAAGCCCGCCATCTGTGCTGGAAAGGGTGCTGGACATGCCTGCTTTGGAATCGACAAGATACATCCATTCCGAGAGAGGCGGTATTTCACAACAAAAAAGTTGCACATTCCGAGACAGTCATCGTAGCAATGTGAAGTAACAGCATCATCCGAAAACACAAATGCCAAGTTCGTTATTGCATCTGGCTTAATCCAGTCAAATTCCTCAAGTTGAACGACAGCCTGCCAATCGCCACCGCTTGTCGTCGAAAAAGACTGGCCATCATCCACAGGAAACTCTCTATCCGAGAGCAACGAACGGTTCTTGAAGACGTTCACTTTAACAAATTGAACGGGCATTTCATTCGTGGAAGTGGTGCTGCCCTCTTCAAATGATTCTTGAATTGCTGGGAAGCTTTCGCTCTGAGGAACCATCTCGATTGACGATACAACTTCCAGAACACGACCAACCCTTTGAAGAGCATCATTGCTGCTATCGTCCTTCTCGTTGTTGGCTGTGTACAAAACAAAGGAGCCCGACGTTATCGACAGCTTGAGACAAGGGACATATACGGTGTGAATGAATGACATTTTACTCAGTGTTTCCCATGTTGTTGATTGCTGAGAGCTCCCAGACGGCAGCGATGATGGCATGGCTTGTTCGTGGGAGTATTGTTTAGTCTCCAACAAGGGCGCTATAACAAAATACGACGAGACAATAAATTGGGGCATGAGCCATGAGACAATACGGAGGGAAAAGATAACGTCTGATCAAAATAAATCTATGCCTTTCTTCAGCAACCTAGAAGTACATTCCTCAACAGCCAGTGAACGAAGGTTAAGTCAAACGGTTTTTTAATATAGAATTGCACTCATAACCAGTGATTGGTCCACTTGTCCAGAGCCCGAATGGTCTGTAGTGCACACTATCACGTTTACGAGTACAGTTGTCACCTAAGTGTCTTCCGCCTTCCTCGCAGCGCACGAATTCTTACCATCTTCGATACTCTCGACATCTATGTACAAGTTCC
>JAKSYS010000867.1:0-14935 GCA_022925895.1 Fragilaria crotonensis
ACTGTACTACATATATTCGTAAATTATATGTATTTGATCGTGACCCATGAACAGAAATCTCTGATTTGGTGACCTCAAGTCCCGAGACCCGACTGCAAACCACGGCGCCAAGGTAGAACGATGGAATTCACAGAAACGTCGTATGTATCCACATATATGGTATGAATAGATCGTACTAGTACCGGTACTATAGAGTGATATAGTGCGATATGTTGAAAGCTGAAAGTGTATAAATTAAAAAATGGTCGTGTCTCTTCCATGACTCACGATGGATCTTCGTTCCATGTACTACTCGTAGATAGTACTACCCAACTCTGCGTAGATTCAAGCAAAGGAGAACAGCAGCGTTGTGCATCATGTAATCCTGTCTCCTGTCCTCCAGCGTACAGTACAGTACAGTACATATCACATGCACAGCACTCGGGATATTGTCTCTTTATCTACTGTATACAAGGCGTGCACACTACTAGCACGACTTCGCAGCGTATTATGCCTGTCTGAGCATAGGGTATGTCAGGATAGAGTCGTCTGTCCGACCATCCGACATGCCACGTCGCCTTCACACCAATGGGAATGGGTAGACGAGATAATCTATCTAGTCACTTCTATTAGTGCATGACGATTAACAGTTCTTGTTATTGCTTTAGCCTAACTACGTTGACAATGTCTGACCCTTCTACCCCTACTACCGCCCCTGGCTTGGCTAGTGTTACTCCTGATGCTTCTGTCGGTGAAAAAGCGACTCGTTTGGTCCGATTTGCGCCGAAGATTCTCGATTTGATCGTGGACGTCTTGGCTCCGGATAGCGAGATTCGTCCGACATTGAAGGCTGGGATCGGACACTTGTTTACGGAGCATTGGCAGGTTCATACGTGGGAGGATTTGATGGTGTTCTCCTCCGCGGATGTCGCTACGGCGTTGGCTACCGCTAACGGGGGGTTCCGTCGGAGCTTAACGCTCCGGTCATTGTTAAGAAATTGGGGTATATCATTGATTACGCCCAGTTCGGAACTTTGACCCCCGACTCCACGATGAACGACATTGTCGCACGGGTTACTGCGGCCAAACGACGTTCGTACACGACACCCACGAATTCTCCGACGCGCAGGGCCGTCCAGGTTTTCGATAAGAAAGCTGTGCCGACTCTTGAGAAATTCTCGGGTCTGGATGAGGACTACTTTGCGTGGAAAGAGGCAACGGTGAATGTCCTGGGTACGGCGGGCTTCGGTCGTCTTCTAACAGATCCGGATATGTCCACCAAGCATCCGGAAGTCGCTGAGAGTGTTTTCTACGCTCTCCGCGGTGCCGTGCATGGTGGACAGGCCCAGTCTATTGCCCAGGGTATGTTGGACGATACGCGTTTAGATCCCACTACGTTGTGGTTGGCGTTGGAGTCATACTATGATACAGCATTGAACAGAGCGAATGTCGTACTCTTCGATATTCGTCGTTTGATCAATATCCGGTTGGATCCTGACAACACTGCGACAAAATTCATCTCCGAGTACCGCGAGTGTCTTCAACGTTTACGTAAGAACAACGCGAAGATAGCTGATGATACCGATACGCTTCGGGCATTACTTTTGGTCGCTATACAGGACGATGACTTTGAAGCCGTCCGCGACTCGATCGTATCCAAGCCTGATAGTACGGTCGACACTATCCTTACGGAGATTCGAGAGCGCGAAACTTCGCTTATGATGAAGGATACCGCGTCTCACCTGGGCGGCGACGGCTTGGGTACCACACGGTATTCCCGACGTGCTACTCAGACTCCATCCGGTAGCACTGGATCTGGTAAGTCCAGTGGGGGTATCAATTATGCCACATTCCGGAAATGGGTGATCCCAAAATATCCCGATACGTGGAAACATGCATTCGGGATCCCACTTTTTAAACTCCTCCTCGATTGGCGCACCGAAGCTCACAAAGGCAAGACGCAACTTCAGTTAAGTGAAAACTTTATGACTGTGGTTGAATCCGTTTCCCAAGGGACGACGTCTAGTGGCAAAAAGAAAGCCAAGTCGAAATCGCGCCGTGCTTCTAAAACAGGCAACAGCGAGCAATTGACTTCCTCGGGTGGTACCGGTGAAGCTACTGTGGACTCGTCCAGTGGCGGAGATGCCCAGTCGGAGGAACCGCCACGGAAACGTATTCGTCTTCAAAAGAGTCGACGCGTTGTGACCGAACGCAACGCTTGACTCATACAGGTGGAGGAACCTGCGACTCGCGTTCTCCGTCGCGTGACTCGGTTGGACGAATACATTTCGGCGGCTGACTCTTCTCAGCAGATTCTCGTTTCTGATACTGGAAACGACCAAACACTGTTGACATCGGTTTGGAGAGTACTTCGACGGACGGGTCGCGAAGTCATGATGACGGGTGCATTTGCCGGACGTAACGTCGGCGAGGTGTTTCCTGTCGTTTCGGCAGTCGCCAAACTTGTGTGCGAAGATGGTACGTCTTATGCGGCGTACGCTCACGAAGCATTACTCGATTCGAACCCCGCACAGAAGGAGTCTTTACTTTCTGTGCATCAGTCATTGCGGGACCAGCGGAATGGTATTGATGATCGCGCTCGATGCGAGCGTGACGTCAATGGAAATCCTGGTTTGCAGATGGCTCGGTTTGGGGAGTTTCGATTACCGTTCTTCTTTGACGGAACGAAGTGTTTTTACGAAGTTCAACCGTTATCAGTTGCAGAGGAGCAGACGTTGCCGAAGGTCGTTTTGACGGATGGGTCCACGCCGTACGAACCGATGGCGCGACTCCATTCGCGACGTCGTCAACTCCCTTCACCTGATCTGCTTGAATGGAAGAAGTGTTTGGGCTTTGCTCCCGATCACGTCGTCTTGAAAACCCTCACGGCGACAACACAATTGGTCCCGACGGTGGAGGCTGAAACGAGGGAAATCATGCGTGATCATTTCCAGACTCGATTGCCGGAATTGAAAGTACGCCGTGTTAATGATGTTTGCTACGTTGACACCTTCTTTTCGTCCATCCCGTCGGTGCGAGGTTATACGTGTTGGAATCTTTTTTGCTTTCGACGGACGGGTTTAGACGTTGCGTATCTGATGCGTCGACGTTCTCAGAGTCCGACGACATTACCTCGGATGGTCGCGGAATGCGGTGCTCCGATGGTTTTGAAGTCAGATAATGCGCCCGAGTTTAAGGGTAAGCGTTGGATCGACTATCTCTCGTCCATATGCGTACGATCTGAGTTCACCGAGGCGCATCATCCGAACGAAAACCTTGCTGAGCGGCGCGGTGGTGCTTTGAAAGCCGCGACGACTCATTTGCTGACGATCACGGCGTGCCCTTCACAATATTGGTGTTTTGCGTTGGAGTACGTGTGCCTCTTGCGTACGGTTTTGGCACGACGTAGCCTTGATTGGGCCACTCCACACGAGACTCACTGGGGTGAACGTCCGGACATTAGCATGTTCAGATTTACTTTCTGGCAACCGGTTTGGTATTATCAGCCGAGACAGTCATTCCCTAAGACGAAAATGCTGAAAGGTAGATTTCTTGGTATCGCACAGAATATCGGGGATGCTTTTTGTTTTTTGGTTTTGACGCAGCCAGAGGGCGATGATGACTCTGCTCCGCAAGTCCTCGCTCGTTCCGTGATACGGAAGCGATACTTGCGTGAGGATGCGCCGGTAGTTGACAACATGCAGCTATCGACACCGTTGACCTTTTTTCGGTCAGACGGTACGACACCGTTGGGAGATCCGACCTCCTTTGGAGTTTCGGAGGGCGACGACCAGCTGACGGATGTGATTGCTGATACGTCTTGTGATTCACAGTCCCTTTTGGTTGCGCCAGATCCTAGTGGTGAGGAAGTGCGAGACGAGTTGGACGACGGTATTTTTGAAGTTTATGGTCCGCCGATTAAGCGATCACGTCCGTCCATCGAGGTTCTCTCATCTTCATCCTCGAGTCCATCCGCGACTTCTCTTCAGCAATCGCGTTCGGATTCAGAGGAGGTGTCGGCTTCACGGTTTGACTACGCTGATGCCGATTTTTCCCCTGCCCGCGTTGATCCTTTATCGCATGTATCGTCAGAGACTCCTTGTGTTGGCGGTACTCTTGTGCCATCCGTATCCGCCGCGAATACTTTCGCGGACCCCACGAACGACGGTTCGTTAGGTGTTCACATGGATGATCCGGTTCCGGGTGATGATTTACCGCACGTCACACAAGAAGAGGAGCCTGAGCCCCAGGTACTCGACGAACTCGTTCATCAAATGTCTCGTGTTGCTGACGATTCCACTGATGACGAGTTATTCGATAAGATTACAGGTCATGAGTGGAAGAGTGGTGTTTTAACGTTTCAGATCTTGTGGAAGACTGACGAACACTCTTGGCTCCCGTTTTCGCTGGTGAAACGTGATTTTCCCCTCGAAACGGCGGCGTATATAATTTCGAATAAACTTGGTTGTGCTGGCGGGAAGTATACTGGTGGTCGCTACACGCGTTGGGCACGCCATTACAATCGACAGTACTCTAAAATACTCCGGCGTCTCATTCGTTCTGACGAAGCAATTTGTCACCTTGGTGGCGAGAGTATCCAAGTTCCTATTGCTCTTCCGGATGGTACGCGTCTCATTCGTCGAACCGTTCGTGAAGTCCCCAAGTCTGGTGGCGTGAGGAAGAAACGGAAGAAGCCTGGACGAATAAGCCGACCTTTGGAGGTGAAGTACGGTGTGCCTATCCCTCGGAGCGTTGCCCACGCTCTCGAGCTCGATGCTGAGGCCGGAAACACTTATTGGGCTGATGCTATTCGGAAAGAGATTCAATCTCTTTTGACTCTTGACTGTTTTTCTTTCCATGCACCGGATTACAAGCCCAGCTCGGAGTACCAGTGGACAAAACTTTCGATGATTTTCGAAGTGAAGCAGGACGGTCGCCGCAAAGCTCGACTGGTTGCTGGTGGCCACTTGGTGGATCCGATGGGAATCAGTTCTCGGTCTACGGTCGTTAAAGGTATTAGCGTTCGTTTGCTTGATTTGATCGCACACAAGGAGAAGTTACAGACTTTGTGCGGTGATATTGGCAACGCGTTTATTACAGCTGACTGCTTGGAGAAAATTTACTCCCGTGCTGGACCGGAATTCGAAGACCGCGAGGGTTCTGTGATGATTTTCAAAAAGGCTTTATATGGTTTACGTTCTTCCAGTCGTGCCTTTCGAGCACATTTCGCTGATTTTTTACGTTCACTCGGCTTCTCGGCTACCAGATATGATCGTGACGTCTGGATGCGCGAACGAGAAGAGCGGAACGGGTACGATTATATATGTACCCACGTGGACGATTTTAAAATCGTGTCGGCTGACCCTGAACGTTGGAAGTCTCTCATCTCCGCGGCGTTTTTGCTTAAGTCTATTGGACCCCCATCTTATTACTTGGGCAACGACTATAACTTTTCGAACGAGGAAAACGCGTGGGTCCTAAGTTGCGCTACTTATCTTAAGGAATGCATTCGTCGCGTGGAATCCGACGACGAATTGTGTGTTGGCGGCATACTTTGGCCACATCGTACTCCCTTGCCGGAAGGTTGCCACCCTGAGCTTGACGACAGCCCTTTGCTTTCGGAGTTGGGTATCCGGAAATACCAAATGCTGATCGGTATGGCACAGTGGGCGTGCACCATTGGGCGAATTGATATTGCTTTTGCGGTCTCATCGCTCAGCAGGTTTTCGGCGGCACCGCGTGAGAATCACCTGGCGTTGACGTTACACCTTTTTGGTTATCTAAAGAAGAACCCCAATCGTCGGATTGTTCTTGACTCACGTCCGCTTATCGTGGACGAGGGTTTGCGTTCTGACTCGTTTCATCCCGACTTCCTCGATGATTATCCAGACGCAGCGGAGGATGTGGCGTCTGACTTTCCAACGTCATATGGAACTGAGTTGGAGACTGCAGTCTTCTTTGACGCCGATCATGCACATGATCACGTCACTCGTCGTTCTATTTCCGGCCTTATTGTGTTCGTCGGCAGTACTCCTGTGATTTGGCATAGTAAACGCCAGGGATGTATTGCGACTAGCACGTATTGTGCGGAATTTATTTCTATGCGTTCTGCGGTAGAGGAGGCCATTTCGATTCGCTACATGTTACGATGCCTGGGAATACCGGTTCTGCGACCTACGGATTTGTACGGCGACAATTTTGGGGTTATTCAGAGTGCGGAAATCCCAGAAGGCGAGTTGAAGAAGAAGCACATCGCTATTTCCTACCATTATGTCAGGGAGGCTATCGCGGCTAAGATTGTCAATGCGCACTGGTGTCGGTCAGCGGAGAACTTCGCGGACATTTGCACTAAGGCACTTGGCTCTAATATCTTTACCGATTTAGTCAGCGAGCTTATGGCTTAGGAGTCTGGGCTTGAGAGGAGGTGTGGTCTCCGGGCATGTCACTGGTAAGGACAGTCGAAGAGGAGGTCAGGATAGAGTCGTCTGTCCGACCATCCGACATGCCACGTCGCCTTCACACCAATGGGAATGGGTAGACGAGATAATCTATCTAGTCACTTCTATTAGTGCATGACAGGGTATTCATATGCATACACTGAAGTGTCGTACAGAACTGCGATCAGTTTGTACTCGCACCATTTCTTCATCAGGTCTCCTGCTGTGCTCATTGTTAGTGTTATCCTTCGTCATCATGGGGTGTTCTTCCTCCAAAGAAGGTATTGACCCCAACTTCGACCCAAATGTAGCTCCTCCAGGGTGGGTGCAGATGCAGACGCAGACACAGATGCAGATGCAGATGCAGACGCAGACGCAGAGTAGGGACCTACGGATGAATTTGGCACCTGTTCCAGTTGTAACGAACCCTAGGACCACGACCCCGCCCGCGACGTCAAAACCACAACAGCCAACTACCGCGCCCGCGACATCAAAACCACAACAGCCAACTACCGCGCCCGCGACATCAAAACCACAACAGCCAACTACCGCAAGAACCCCACATGCTGAGAACAATCTTTCTCCAAAAGGCCAACAACGTCCGCCAGCAACAGCCGCTGCAGTGCCGCAGATAAGTCAGACGAAGCTTTCGTATCCTCTCACTCCAACGAACGCGAATACAACAAGTCAAAGATTAACAGTAAGTCATTCTCGCGTCTCGCCTCTACAGGTGGTAGTGTAAAATGGTATCTGGTTAACCATTGCTTTCCTTTTACAACGCATCCACTAACTCGTTCTGATCACTTGGATTAAACGCAGCAACAAAACTCCCAACAACAACGGCAGCAGCAACGGCCACAGCCACGACAGTCACCATTGCCAAATACGGACGAGCACTCTGGCAAGCGTCGAGTCACGAAGCAGCAATCCCCGAAACATAGGAGCCCCCGACCGGGGATGTTGGTTTCTCCTTCCTCGAGAGCTCCAGGTAACGAACAACCACAAGGGAGCTTTGAAGACCATTATGCAGAAGGAAAAGCGGTACGTTCCCAACTTATCTCGGTCGTTGAGTCCGCATTCATGATCAGATAACCTCCATATGAGAAATCTTGTTCGAAAAACCGTTCTGTCGACTCACGCGTGTGTCACACTCGTCTCCTTTCGTTCTTCCCTTCCATAATAGCTGGGTTACGGTGCCTTTGCTACCGTTTTTGTAGGCCAACACAAGAATCTACGCAAAGAATATGCTGTCAAGAAGATTGATCGTTCCAAAATGTTTTGGGGCGATCGCGATGCCCTTGAAGATGAGATATCCAATCTCAAGGCAGTCCGTGACGGACCACACATTGTCAAGCTTTACGAAGTCTATTACCATGATAATGATTGCTATCTGATTATGGAATTGATGTTGGGGGGAGAGTTATTTGATCGGATTATTCAAAACGAACCTTTACCGAAAAGGAAGCGCGAGATGTCACGCAGTGCATGTTGGAGGCACTCGACTACATGCACAGTAGGAGAGTGGTACATCGAGATTTGAAACCCGAAAATCTATTGTTGCCGGTAAGTGACTTGCACCTTGCCTTGACTTGACCGGGGTTCGTAGTAGGCGCGTGAAGTGTCTGCCTTGTTAAAGGCAGCACCGAGCCGACGTTAATGCGCACGCGTCCTTGCACTAACAGCAGTGTTTACTCTCGTCCTGGTGCAAACCAAACTATATGCAGACAATCAATTCGGATACCAACATTAAACTTGCGGACTTTGGTTTTGCCAAAAAAGTCAACACTCAGAACGGCTGTCGCACTCTGTGCGGTACCCCAGGCTACTTGGCTCCGGAAATTCTCGAGCGTTGGCCAGCGTACGATACGAAATGTGATTTATGGTCCGTTGGTGTTATCTTGTTCCTCCTCTTGGGTGGATATCTGCCCTTTGAAGATGAAGACGAAGACAAGGTCTTTGACCGAACTCGGAATGGGCGCTATGAGTTTCACCCACACTACTTTGGAAAAGTATCGAACGAGGCAAAGGAGTTGGTCACACTTCTGCTGACTATCAATCCAGCGAAACGTGCTTCAGCACAGAAGGCAATGGATCATACATGGATGAAGCGAGTTGACAGTGAACTCATTGGAAAGCAACTCAATGCAGAAAAGCTCAAAGCCACTATCATGGCCAAAGAAAAGATTCGTCGGGCTGTCAATACTGTCGTCGTGGCGAATCGATTACAGGAATTGAACGAAGGATTCGAGCACTACCTGAAAAAGCGACGCGGTGATGAACCTAATTTCTCGATCCGCCCCGGCCAACGGCGTACCAAATCAATATCCGATGACTCGTCAACTGGGAAGCCGTTCTCACACTTTTACACAGTTGGTGACCTGGTACGTGCAGATACTACACAGCGTTTGAATTTCCTACATTGTGTCGTGTACTGTTGATATGTGCTGCTAGTGTCGGCCGATCTCATTGTGTGACATTTTTGTCCTTTCTGCAGCTGGGAGAAGGTGGGTTTTCGACTGTTTTCCGAGCCATGCATAACGTCACCAAGGCGACCTTTGCGGTCAAGGCCGTAGATCTCAGAAAAGTGCAGGATCAGGCGCGCGATGCCCTAGAGGACGAAATATCTGCGCTCAAGCTGCTTCGTGGTGGTCCTCACATTGTTCGACTTATCGACGTTTTTCAAGAGAAGAATCATATCTTTATGGTTATGGAAGAAATGAAGGGAGGAGAGCTTTTGCAACGCATCATTGAGAAGGAAGTATACACCGAGCGCGAAGCGCGCCAGACATGCCAAGTACTTTTTGAAGCCTTGGATTACATACACAACAAGCGAATTGCTCACAGAGATCTCAAGCCAGAGAATATTTTATTGGTGGTAAGTGCGAACCATCGTATGTACCACAATTCGAGACCAGCCCTCATTCTCCATGTCTGCAAATTGAGTATAGCATAAAGACGATGACACCAGTATCAAGATTGCAGATTTCGGCTTCGCAAAAAAGGTTACGAAGCCAAATTGCTTGAGCACGCTTTGCGGAACTGCAGCGTACGTTGCTCCTGAGGTTCTCAATTTAAAGACCAAGGGTTATGATGAACGAGCGGATATGTGGAGTATCGGAGTCGTCACGTTCATATTGCTTGGGGGGTATCCTCCATTCGAGGGGCCTATGGAGGAACTTGGTATTACTATCCTCAAAGGCGAATACGAGTTTGAGGAGGTGTATTGGTCTCACATTTCACACGAAGCAAAGGATTTGATCGCATCATTACTTCAAGTGAACCCAGAGAAGCGATTCACAGCAGAGGAGGCGCTTCAAAGTGATTGGATGATGGCAGAGGAAGAAACCTTGACCGTTAACGATCTTTCCTCTGCGCAGTCACAAATCAGGAAGGCGCTTCCTGTGGATAAAGTACGAGGAGCCGTGAAGGCAATCATGGCAACAAATAAACTCACATCGCTCGGCGACAAATTCACTCAACCTCTGGTAACTCCAAATCCGAAACGAAGCATCTTGGGACATGTCCTGGAGATGTCCATGGCTCAATTCTCTGAAGACGATCTTGCCGGTCTTGGGTCGAATTCTGGGAGATCCTTTCGGGAATTGTATGAACTTGGCGAGAATTTGGGTGCGGGAAACTTCTCGACAATTTATCAAGCAAAGCACAGGCTATCCGGTATCGAGTATGCAGTAAAGCGCATTGGACGCAAGGATTTGCATCCTAGTGATGCAGTCGCTTTACAGGACGAAATCACAGCGTTGACAATTTTAAAGGATTCCAAATACATTGTGAGTCTCCATGATGTTTTTGAAGAACCCGATACAAGCTACGTGGTCTTGGAGAGAATGCGTGGCGGCGACTTGATTGACCGAATTATTGAAAAAGCACACTATACTGAGAATGACGCCAAGGATGTTTGTAAGAATTTGTTGGAAGGCGTTAGACACTGCCACAAAAAGAGAATTGCGAACAGAAACCTCAAACCTGAAAATCTGTTGCTTGTGGTAAGTGTTTTGCTTGTCATTGAAGGAGTTCTCTACCCCGTTCATCTCCAAACTCATTAATCTGTTTTCCAGTCAAGAGAAAGTGACACAGACGTTAAGATCAGTGATTTCGGCTATGCAAAGAAAGTGCTCTACCCGGATTCTCTGCGAACTCAATGCGGTACTGAGGGCTATGTTGCTCCAGAGATTCTCTCACACAAACCTGCGTACGACGTTAAGTGTGACATGTGGAGCTTGGGCGTCATTGTTTACATCGTCCTGGGTGGTTATAGACCATTCCGTGGAAAGTCGGAAGATGTTATGCGACAGATTCGCTACGGAGAATATAAGTTTCACGAGAAATACTGGGGCCACGTTTCTGACGATGCTAAACATCTGATACGCAGAATGTTGACAGTCAATCCCGACGAGAGAATATCGGCTCAAGAGGCGCTGGAAAGCGCATGGATCACTGCGGATGCGACTGAGTTGGGCAAGTCAGATTTGAAGGCGAATCAGGAGGAGCTCAAGAACTTTAAAGGAAAAGACAAGCTTCGACAGGTTGTGCAGCTCATCATTGCAACGAACAAGTTCCAGAGTCTTGGCACCAGTTATCGGGCTCACACGGATTTCTAGGCTTGTTTCGTGGTGGTTTTGTCATGTTTTGTCTATTTGATTTTGTTTGTGACGCCTATACTGTATGCCGATGTTTACGATTCCAAGCAGCTCGAACGTCATCGATTCCTTGTTCACTGAGCCGGAGCCAAGGATGGCCCAATGCCTGAATCGCTGTGAACCGGTGAGAGGGAACCATAACAAGAAGTTTGCATATGAGGTCATGAAGCCCTATGTCCACGCTGTTTTGTTGGCGTCCGTAGAGGTCCATAAGGCACTGTAAAATGTCATCCTCGTACCTGATATTATCGTCCTTGTAGGAATACGACTTCATCCACGCATCAGTGAGCTCCCCTTCCACTATCCACAAGAGCATTGCTCCTAACGACCACATGTCAGCAGCACGACCATCAGCAGTTGTCACGTCCGCAAGAATTTCGGGTGCCATAAATCCTGGCGTGCCAACCGTCCGGTACACTGGAACGGGCTTTCCAGAATGTGGATGCACCTCACAACAGCGAAAATGGGAAATCTTGATGGAATTACGGCTCAGGTCGTGGATTGCAACGTTGCTGGAAACGAAAATATGATGCTGTTTCAGATCCAGATGCGCGACTCCCTGTTTGTGAAGATACGTGAGCCCCTGTAGGACTCCAATAAGCACCTCGCGAACCATTTCCAGGGACAGACAATCCTTGTAAAGACAGAGATAGCTATTGAGATTCATGTACGCCAATTCCATGACGATGTAAATGTGGTTTGGAGAATGAATGACACGTTCGAATTTGATAATGTTTGGATGCATCAAAAGCGAGTGAACGTCGATTTCCTTTTCCAGCGTCAGCAAGAGCGGCAGATCAGCGTAGTGCTCCTTTTTAAGCTTTTTGATGGCAAATTGCTCCTTTGTTGTTCGATGCGTACCGGAGTAGACAGAACCGGACGCGCAGTCACTGTCACCAACGAGTTCATCAATGTCGATATCACCAACTCGCTTTTCATTCTCCACAATATCCCAGTCGATGAGGCCGATGGTGTGGCTGTAATTGTGACTATGACCAGGGAGGTAGTCAAAGAAGATATCATGCAACTGTTTCATGAAAGCTGTGCGTTCTGCCTCCATTTCGTTCTCGAGGGTGTATATCTCATCCTCGACATCTTGAAACAACGTTTTCAGATTAAAGATTTGACGCGATGCCTCTTCTCGTTGCAATTCTTTTTCCTCCAGCTTTTCCTGAAGGCCAAGGCCACGGTTCATGGGTTGGAGATCATTCTGCTCACTCCATGTTGGACTGTTTGTCCCTTCCGACAAACAGATCCGATGGTCCATGATGCAGGGGTTGAGTTGCTATCTCGGATGTTCGCTTCGGATGAAAATGCCACACCATCCCGGCCTCGACATACTTCCACTCTTTTCGGGGGCCACGGGGCGTGACTTGTCACGTCGATGAAAGGGGCCTGCTGTCATGACCCCTACTAGAGAGAGGCACGGTGGCGTGTCACGATTCTTCGGCTGGGTCCGTGGCGGAATATAAGTACGCGGATAGGTACTGGTATGATTCGAAAATATTGAGTTCTCCGTAAGGCGAGTATCGTATTGCACCACACGAGTGACAGGTACCTGTACTCCTACTCCAGTAGGAGGAGTACGATTTGCAATTCGTGCCCACGTTTTTTGCTGTGAGAGAGTGTGTGTAGTGTGTATCAGGGGTTGGAATAGTTATACTACCGGTTCTGGTATACCCGGTTTCCCGGTTTTTAACCGTACCAAAACTGGCATTTAAAAAAAACCAGGAAACCGGTGGTGCATTGGTGGTCATTTAACCAAATACTACCACGCCACCCCGGTTATGACTGACCTGATACCGGGCCCAATCATAACTAACTACTGCCGCGGCACAGTATACTACCACATTGCGGTATTCTGAAAAACCTCCTGGTTATCAAGGATACTGGGTCGTACGAATTTCATGTGAATGACTTGAGAGCACAATTTTCTTATATTTAATGGAGTTTCCAGCTTAGCAACCTCTAAAACACTTGCACATGTATAAATTGCAGCGCAAGAATTTGTTGTCATCATGTCATTTGTTGATTCTTACGACCAAAGTCACCTCTTTGATAGTACTTTACAGGGCTACAGTACAAAATCATCCAGTACTCTCTGTACTCACGCAACAGTTTATGAACCGGTTTTAACCGGGTATGACCATTGCAGTACCGGTTGACTGACCGCAGGTGAAAGAAGGCTATGGTTATACTAATACTAAACCGTGATAAAGTCAGCGATGCATTTAACCAAAAAATGGCCACCGACACAACCGGTGCACCAACCGCTGCTACATTTTTGTCCCGGTTAGTATTTGGTATAACTATTCCGACCCCTGGATGATAGTACTGGAGTAGAGAGTAGAGAGATCCTCTTTTGACTTTTTACAGTACAAAATTACAGAACTCTGGACCCAGTACCGGTTCTGGGTCCTCAGCTTTGTAATGTTGAGATTCGATTTTCCCTTAACTTCATGAATTTTGGGGTCCTTTGGTAAATTTGAAGCTTGAATTTCCCTACCACTTGACACAACAAAATTCCGTTCCACGTGTTTACTTTGTTCGGAAAGTACCTCCACGTGGAAAATAATATGTGTATATCAGCGTACGTTCTAGTAGTTTGTAGACTTTTCATAGGCGGCGGCGCTTTGCAATTACTGGAAGTTCGCGAACACCAAATATTGTATCTTGTACCATGGCCTCATCGGAACTCGACGATGATGTTCGCCATTCCGATGTGGTTGTTCTAGAACAACCACATTGCAATGTGGGTCATTCGATCGCCCTTGTTTCGGGTGATTCAACGGAAGAAACGACATCTATCTGCGGTGGCGTGCACTGGAAACAAGAAACTTGACATCTTGTACCGAAGGCAGATGGATGTCGCTGGCTACGCACCGGCCACTGTATGTGGCTTAGCTCTGAAAGCAACAAGGAGGATAACGATCATGCCTACGTACTTCGGTGACAGTCAAGTTTGAAAAGTGACGTTTTGATCCAATGAAGGAAACGATGCAAGAGGTTGGTCTTGTGGATGATAAGCACTCCGAGTACTTCCATAGAAACAGCTGAAACTTATCGCAGGCAGTGGCGATTTCTTTGGTTTTTGAATCAACGAAGGCGTGGGCGAGCACATTTGGAGGCACAAAGCCACACAAAGGAGCATATCAGAAGGAGCAGATTGACTTGAACCAAGCATCTTCAAATCAAGGAAGTTTAACAGGACAGGCAATTGAAAAGCAGCAAAAAGCCGACATGTTCAGAATTTTGCAACAGCATTAGTCAGAGGGCAGGAAAACAGCAAAGGAACTAGAGTAGCAGTTGTGATAAATAGTTAATCAAGATCCTACTTTTTATACTACGTACGAAGAGATAGGACAACGCCGAACGCCGATAGAGTGAGTGATAGAGTCGATGTATGCATACTTGCTGTTGCATGATCTCATTGTAGTACTTGTGAGTCCGAGAGTCCAACTGTTTTTAACGGAATCTTGTTGAATGATACGAGAAATGTCGAAGGAATCTGAGTAGTGAAATTCATGTTGTATTTTCAAAAAAGAGGAAATAAATTTACACTGTATCGGAGTAAATTACTGGAACAAATTTACACCAAATCTTCGTAAGGTTACGGGTTCCGTACTGTAAACAATAAAAAGAGGATCTCTCTAGTGTGTACATTGCATGTATGATACATGTGTAATATACAGTACAATGTATACCCAGTACCCAGTACCATCACCACCACCCATGGGATGATGTCCAGTGCAAGTCCTTCTTGTGAGATGTCAAGCGGAAGAACAATACACATGAACGAGTGAATTCACGTGGATATATATGCATACTGTATGTAAAAGGTGGTTTCAAAAGAGATGTGTG
>JAKSYS010000868.1:0-14867 GCA_022925895.1 Fragilaria crotonensis
GAGGATGATATGTAGGATCCCATTACGACTGGTAAATGGCACTCCAATTTCGTCATCATACGACACGCTACTTAGGACCCCTCTAGAAAATTTAGCTCCACGTGAAAGCCATTCACGATAGGAATTTCACTTTTGATTTTTGGCTTTTCTCCCAATTCAATTTGTTGACAGCTCTGCCCACTGACAATTCAAATTTGAATTCATATATTCATACTCAGCAATGTATACATCAATAGAATCAAGCAACTCAGTCAATCATTGTCACATCTGTTGGCACCACACATATTCTGCTGAAGTGGTTGAATTAAATTTCTTCTGATACTTCCTTGACATCATTGTAGGTATCAGGATTCACCAGATTGGCCCAATGAAGGGATTACAACATCACCAGCATGCAACCATTACAGGCAAGCCAGGCAGAGAGTAATGAGGTCTTTGCAGAAGGATTTGCATATTCCTAGTTGTCCATTTTTGTGTGCTAATCTGAAGCACATTGATGTTTCTAAACTATACTTGTATACTAAACCTACCGGTAGTGGGAAGCAACTTAAGGGGGCAAAAGCCACTCAGATCTGCCATTATCTACTTGGATGAAATTGGTTTCACGTGTTATTGGGCAGCTCGTGGAGAGCTGTGGAGGATCATAAACTGTTGGCAGCCTCACTATGATGGGATATTATGGTCAAATGTTGCATGTGCGAATTGTCGACTCGTTCCTGTGCTGCTGGAATAATGGGAGCCTTGTTTTTGACGACATTTGCACAACATTGCATCCCCAGCAGCTGATTAATGTGACAATGTTTCAGAAACATAAGGTGTTCCGATACAACTCGGTATCACTATGCGATGTGAACGGAGATAAACGTTACCAACTGACTGTCATCAATTGCCATTTTGATGGAACAACGGCACTTACATATCCCACATGTGTGTGGCTTGACCCAGCTATTGCACCAAAACCTGACAGGCAAGTGGACTTACAAACAGCAGCCCAATACATGGACTGTATTCACTTGATTGCTGTCAACCGAAGGCCTCCTAGAGTTGGCAACAACAACATTGTGCATAGAGAACTGTATCATTATGCCATGGTTATTGCCCAACAAGGGATGTATTTGGGTCCACAGCTAAATTGGTTTTTACAAAGGTTGGTGAAAGATAATGAGGGTTTTTAAACATGGTGCAGAAAGATAATGAGGGTTTTTGCAAGATGGTGGTGAAAAATAACGAGGGTTTGTGCAAACATGGTGCAGAAAGATAACAATTGATTTTGCAAACATGATGAAAGATAATGAGAAAAAAAACCGAATATCTATTTTACGTGCTGCCGCTGTTCCCGGACGAAGACCCAACTCGACTCACACGGATGACCGCTACCCTGGGGTACAGTAGAGGCCAACATAATTGTTTTCTGTTACTGCAGTACTGTCGTACTGAAATTGTGCCAAATGATGCTGCATGGAGTCGTCGTATCATAGGGAGGGTGACTGTAGTGCGGGAAAAACCTTGGATCATTGAACTTAGTTGCCGTAGGTTTAGTTGTTGCAGTGTACGTCGGTAGCATGTAGAGCACCACCATATGGTGCGTAGCGGTATACTCGGAGGATCGGGTCACTCGAACTTTCGTTCGGAATTTGGTAGCGGTGTGTTCGGTCATTTGAAACGCCAAAGGGCGCGTAGCGGAAAGGTGTTGGGTCATGGAACTGGGTGGAGACACCCCAATAGTCATATCGGATTTCGTCACAGTACTTCGGTCAGCAGTAAAATAGGTCACGGTGCTGGTATGGATACCAGCAATCGGTCGGAGGTCCTTTCGCTGATGGTGTTGAATCAAGCAAAATTTGGGATAGACAGCGTAGAAACAATACCGGTTTCTACATGAGGAAAAAATCGATCACGTCGCACATCTGATGATACCTCAAACGCTGCAACCGCTCCATACGCGTTGATGCCAATTGCACCACAATCATTCTCAAGCATATTGGTGTTGATACTTGTAGACGAGAGGTCGGGGGAAGGCTGTAGCGCCATCCGTTGACTTGACTTTGTTGTGCTCTAAGTTGCGTAGAAAACGTACCAGAACTCACGTAGAAACAACCACTTACTTGGCAAAAACTCCTCGGAAAAAATTCTGATGAAAGATAATGAGAGTTTCAGGTATATTAAAATTTGCTCAAGAATTATCATTGAGGGCCTTACCGGCCGCCAAAATTTTCTGCTTTGCTGAAGTGAAGGCTCCAAAATGATTGTTTTGAAGTCCTGTCGGTGTTTCCTCACCCTCTCACCATCCCGACCATCATGCTGTTTTGCACCACATTTCACAATATAGACGTCTCGACCCCCTCTTCTTGGGAATAGGAACATTGTTTTCAAGTAAGAGCCTTCTTGTTTACCTTTGCCGCAGCGGCATCAGCAGTGCTCCTGTCATTGTTCCTATTGCCCATTGTGGTTGTCACAGCCTCCCTGGAATTTCCATTTGATACCCCCTCCCGAACAGATTTGTCAACATTTGGGCACAGCTTGTTCTCCTTGAGAAACGACGCGGAACAAACTCTTGGGCAGTCACCCATGAGTAGCACCGCAGTGCAAGACAAAGATGTCCTCCTCTTTAGAGCAATACGAGCAATGTCAATGCTCTTGGATTTGGTAACATGATGCGGAAAAGAACTAGTAGCTGCATCGTTACACGTCAAAATCGGTCTTAATTCCAAACCAAAATCACAAGTGCGGCCACATCGCTACTGGAGTCGGTTTGGCGGTTCCTCATCACGAGCGCAAGAAACTCCACCACACCAAAATTGCAAGCGCAACCACCACTCCTGATGTATGACAGGTTGTGGCTATCGCAGCGTCGCTACTGGTGTCGGTTTGGCAGTTCCTTGTCATGAGCGCAAACTCCACCAATCCAAATTGCAAGCGCCACCACCACTCCTGATGTATGACAGGTAGTGGCTATTGCAGCGTCACTACTGGTGTCGGTTCGGTGCATCCTTGTCACGAGCGCAAACTACTCCGCATCAAAATTGCAAGCGCAACCACCACTCCTGATGTATGACAGACAGCGGCTATTGCAGCGTCGCTACTGGTGTCGGTTCGGCGGTTCGTTAAAGATGATTGTCAGCTGATCCTTGGCAACAACAGTGACACGATTACAACAGTGAGCAACAACACTGACGCGACAACAGTCAAGGAACAATGAGCAGCAAAAGCAGCAACAGTAATAAATTGTGGCAAAAATGTGAATTAAAGCGTAGCAGCGGCAGATACTTTGAGCAGTTTGATATTTTCAAACTAATATGTGGCAACCGGGCCGGCGTCAATTTTGGCAAACGTTACACATGCACATGTATGTGCGGAGATTCAGTTTGAAAAGATTACATTGCCAATTTCCAGGATTCCTATGATGTCACAATTACAAAATTAGAGTGCCAGCAGTTAATCGGATCTCAGTATGTACACAGAATGAATGGCTACTACTAGGTACGGAGTAGAGCAATTTTGCTCTATGGGCGAAGCCAGAAGTACGTCGTACTCATAAACATAGTACAGTACCAGGCAAATCCGATTGAAGATTAAATGGCATCAAAACTTTGTCACCATACGACATACTACTTAGGAGCCCTGTACATTGTCTATTTACACGGCATGAAAACGTTTGAAGATGGGAATCCCGAAATCATTTTCTTGATTAAATTCATCAAGCCCTAAACACGCCAGCCCTCCCTGAAATCTTTTTCTATGATCATTTACATACACAAAGGAGACATGCCGGTGTGCTGTTTGAAACTGTCAATCCATCAAAAATGATGGTGTTGAATCCCTTAAAAAGACATATACTCCAAAAATCCCAAGGTGTCAAAATATCACTGGATTTTTGTTCTCCTGCGCTCCAAAAATCCCGCAATTCTTTGCAACTGGAGGATTTCTGGAAAACTTGTCTACACAGATCCCGCAAAATTTAAGAGACCGCGGGATTTTTGGAGTACTAGTCTCTGAAAATCCTGCAATATTGAGAGACCGCGGGATTTTCAGAGTCGACTTGTCCAAAAATCCTGCAATATTGAGAGACCACAAAATTTTCGGAGTTGACTTGTGCAAACATCCCGCAATATTGAGAGCAGACCACGGGATTTTGAGAGTTGACATGTCTGAAAATTCCACGGCTTTGAGATACCGCGGGATTCGCGGAGTCAACTTTTCTGAAAATCCCGCACGTTTCGAAGGTGGAGTCAAGTAGAGAATTGTATTACACTTCAGTTTTCAGCAGTAATGGTGAACGTTAGTACTTCGACTCCATAATCAGGGCTGTTTATTATAGGCGGGCGTCTAACTTCCAAAATTAGCTTAAATTTAGGCGCCTCGTCAAGGCTCATTCTTGGCTTATTTTAGGCAGGCATAGCTAAATGGTACGTACACTTTATGAAGGGAGGAATAGTTTCACAAGTCACAAGGTATTATAGTACCAGGTACTTTGGTGTATGCTTTGGTTGATGTGGTGTTAACTTAGTGGACATAACCACTGCTCTTATTCTTCCATGAAGAGAAACCGTTTTGCTTGTAGCAGCACTCCTTCAAAGGATCCAAAATAGTATAACTCATTAGGAATGCCTGCAATACTGAATAGCTAAGCCTACAAGAACACTGCAATAATCCATGAGCTTTGGCATCCAGCCAAGTACATTCCTGTAAACACCAATCATCCTAAGCTTGATAAACTGGACAGAGAGTCCATCCCATTCTTCAAGACTAACACCAATGGTACTAGTAGGCATATAAAAGTGCTTTGTGTTTGCAAGCCATGGTGTCCATCTGTAAAACTGGCTGTGGAATGGTGTGCCAAGCTGATGATGAGCTGACAAATTTGCAAGGAAAGCTCCAAGCAACATCACTTTTGATGTATTCATGAGGTAACACTGGAGGGAGAGAACTGGGATCAGTACTAGCACAAGGAGTATTTTTGCGCTGTTGATTGACAAGCTCTTGTCATCAGTTTGGTCAGCATTGCAAGGCAGCAAGCAGAAACATGAGGAACAGAAATGTTGTGCTGAAGTTCCTTTATGTGCTTTCCAAGCTTTCATTTTCTAAGTTGTCAACCCCAGCTTCCAATCCACAGAGGAATGCTTGGTGAACACCAAGAAAGCAACTGTGTTACAAGAAGAAAGATGCACCAACACTGAAGACCAGTAAATATCCCTGCCAAGGAGTAGTGGGGGTGAACAAGCATGCTTAGGTGGAAAAGAACATTGAATACATATTGATTGGAGCCACAAGCAGAAGCAAGCAATGAATGCTATAATGTGCTGACAAAATGAATGATGTGATTGCAATATTCACCAAAACCGACCATGTTGTCTGTCCGTCAGTATGCTTAATTTAGGCGCTGTGTCAATCCTTAATTTAGGTAATTTAGGCTGGAACCAGGAAGATTGCCTGAAGTAGTAAACAGCCCTGTCTATAACTAATGAATGAGTATTTATGTTGCCAGTTTTGATTTGGAATTGAATAAAACTTCAACAACACAACCACTTTGACAATTGCAACTGTCAAGGTAGAGCAGGACCAATTGCATCTTATAAACAGCATACTTTACAAATGCAATTGCAACAAACATCTATGCATTGTAAATTGACTATTGTAGTACCCATTTCCTATCCCAAAAACCAAATCAATCTTTGAAATCATCATTTGCGTAGTCAGCGTTGTCATTCCCTCGTCATATTTGACCACCCCAATATGCCTCCTCTTGGAACAAATGCAAGGAGGAGTCACATTCACATTGGTACAAGCATCCAAAAGGCACACCGCCAGCACCATTGCAGGCAGAAAGGACTTGTTCTTAAATTCACATCACAGTTGCCCCTGCCAAAATGAAGAAGACTTCATGTGGTAGATCTACAATGACCATCATGATACCTCCCATCATTCTGGCTGTCACAATGCGCCAAGCACAACCCGGCGGAAGGAAGGTTCATTTGGATTGTGATGTGTTTCGTTGAACACACTCCTCCATGTTCGAACCGATCACGACCGTATTTTGTCGGGTTTCATGGATACGTGCATCCTGTCTCTCCACCAACGTAGTCAGCAACATACAATTGACACAAGACAAAGGTTTAGGATTCATGTCATGGAAGGTTGACAACGAGGACAATGAGGAATAAGGTAAACAACGGCTTCTTAGTATATAGTATCCGATTCTTCCTTTGCCACTTAGGGCCTTTCTTGAATCTATTTGAATTATGAGAGGAGGCTCAAACCATTGGAATTATGATGCGCGTTGTCTGCAAGCGTGCCAGCACTGATGAAAACAATGCAGATGAATTTTGGTTTTGTAGGATTCCTATGACATCATGTTAACAAAATCTTGATGTCATTTAATCGGTTTTGACGATTGACAGACAAGTGATTTGAGCGCGTTTATTCACGATGATCAATCTTTTGACTCAATATGAAATTGTACTAACTCGAAACGATAGGGGGTTGGTGGAGCTGTTATGTGGCGGGTAGCTACTATAATGTGTTCAAAACATAGTGCACCGCAAAATCTCAGTGTTATTTCCTATTGCTTCACACAAAGTTCAAAGTTAAAATGCTCCTTTGTACATCATGGCACCTAAGAAGACAAAGGATAGCAGTCGTGTTACTGCAATCCCGCCAGCAAAACTTGACAGACCAACAGTCTATAACACGGCCAAAGATGTACTAGTCAAAATGATGCGTGACTCAGCATGTCTAGTGGGTATTGCAAAAGTCATCATGGTGGAGTGACAGATGGCTTGCAGGAATATTCAATGTTGTCAATCCAAACAAAACTTTCCTACAATAATTTCATGCTAGCTAATGAAATTGCATCATCCATAAAATGAACAAGGGTGATTATAAATGGCATCACTACATCAGAAAGTGGAGAATGTTAATTTTGTCATCACATGGTAACGTTTTTGTGAGTTCTGACATATATATTGTTAGATGTCTTATCTATATGGTTATAAGTAGGTGTGTCATTTCTTACAAGTAGATGTATTAGGCGTAACTCACCATGTATATTCAAATGTAACATTATCCAGTGTTACCTACGTTGTATGCAATATATCCAATTTCAGCGCTGTAAGTTGTAAGTCATAACATGTTTGATAATTCTAAGCCACAGCCGAATAAATTGGTTCAAGTTATGAAATTTTTATTTGATCAGACCATCATTGTATAATCTCATGACCTAGTACTATGCTTATCATGTAGATCTTTTTCTGTCTTTCAATATGTGTGTAACATCCCACGTTTATGTTACAGGATCCAAGAAGAGGATTACAAACTAACCATTTCTGGCAGCATTGAAAATAATCATTGTTGCTTCATGAACCATTTCTTGCCAGATTTATACATTTTGTTGATCACAATAAAACACTTGTGTTCTGCTCTCACTAGCTACTCTGCACATAAATGCATTCATCAGCAGACAGGCATCAGCATGTCAATGTTGACTAATGCTTGTGCTGTTTGTGGAAAGAGTTTCAAGAGGCTTTAGTCCCACCTTGCTCATAATTTGGCATGTAAATTGTTCTGCATGTCATGTATCAATGCAGCAGCTACAGTGGCACCCACCATCCCAAATGACAGCATTGTGTACACAATCAATGGGATGCAAGGCGCAAATTGTCGCACTTTCCCGAATTCGAGGACTTCGCTTCACGACGGGAGCGGTGCAGCTGTAAGAGGAGAGGCGGGAGATCCTCTGCATCAAGTCAAGGATTCGAACGCAGTTGAGGATGACAACTTTGTGATGTTTGAAGACAATGCTTTATCCAATGATGGCCATGCTGGAAATCAGGATGCCTCCAAAGAAACTGAAGACAAGGAGGAAGGTCCTGATCTTGGTGTGTTGGATTTGTGTTTTGAACTGTTCAAGCTGTGAGCGAACCCAAGGAGAAGCTCCAAATTGAGCTGTTGGATCTGCTTAGAAAGATGCACTGCTGTCCTCTCAAAGCATTTACTGACATACTGAAGTGGGCTGATGCCAAATCAAATGCAAGTGGTCATGTGTTCCACAACGGTTTTCAACCAACTTGCAAGAAGGTCATTGCTAAGTTGTACCAAAGGTATAACATGAACAGACTGATCCCCATGGAGATGTATATCTTCCATACATGCAGAGTTTTTTAATGCCTGCAAGGTGTTTGCGTCAATACTCTCATGTCCCACACTTAAACAGGACACAAACTAATGTTTGACAGAAGCAGAGGATCTGTTTGTTGCACCACAGGCATCATCCGGCAATGTTAGTGACATGCACACAGCAGGTCGTTCTTGTTACAGAATGACGTATGATGCCCTGATAAAGAAGTCTGGTGTTGACATGCTTCTACCTTGGTGCGTCATGGCAATGGACAAGACCCACATTGATATGACCGGATGGCTCCAGATGCATCAGAAAGCACTATATGGTGAGGCAACAATTAAATGTTGAGAAGACACACAATACTGTTCATTAGTTCTTGGAAGTCACATGTAAATGGTTACATTCCCCATATATCTTATGTTGTCACCGTTAAACGTATGTATTGAACATATTAATCACAATTATTGTTGATTGTCACTTAATACATTGTGTGTTTCTCGCCATTAGTTGTATCGCATCGGACATTATATTGCATGTATGTAAATTCAAAGTTGGATTGAATGTTATGAAGTCGCCATTGGTTTTTTTCTCCTAAGCAATGTATTGTTGGGGTTCCAATGTTTGTAGGGACTAGTAACTCATCAATGGCGGTGTCGAAATATACTAATTTAGTAAAAATGTTCACTACTCATCATTCAAATCCCACGCCGCTCGAATATAGCGTGGTTGCAACATGCTGGCTGACCCTTCAACGGCAGTCGGTTCATCACTTATTCTCCCTCCTACCTTCTTCCTGTTTCCCTCTTTAATGCAATAGTTTAGGACTCCTTTCCACTGCAGCAGCCTGCGGGCAAGCCCTGTCCTCAACAACCAAGTCGTACAGCTCATTAAAGCGCCTCATGCCGGCATGACTCCATCCGCCATATTTGCAGGTCCCACTATTCTGAACGGTATACTTTCCCCGAATTACTTTCTCCGCTTTGCTCCGATTGTCCTGCCTGTGCACTACCCTGTTTCGTCCACTTATCTTGGTAATTCCGTACATTAGTAGAGCAAATGCCTGTCGCTTACTGTGACCAGCTTGTCACTGCTACCCGTCATCGTTGCCTGTGAGATCAGTTGATATTGCTTTTGAACATTCCACACTCGTTTTCCAACCACACAGGACAAGAATTCGCCAAAGAACCAAAACGCAGCCTCCTTTTCACGTTCGGTTTTTGCCCGCCTGAGCGTACACAACTCCTCGATGGTGAACAATTCCTTGCCCTTCTCTTGGAATTTGGGCATCGTTTCCTCCACCACAATCTTCTTTCCCGGCGTCTCGCATGTACTCCTCTTTGCATTCAACGACTCATTGAAGACACTTTCGTAAACCACCCGATACATCAAGCGCTTGTCCTGTGGGACCTTTTCATGCCTCATCACCCAATCCATCGCCTCTCGTAACATGTCATCATTGCTTATAAATTTAATTTTTGAAACACCTTTGATGTAACGAATGCCTTAACCCGTTGTGTCGCATACTCTTGCTGATTCCTCCTCAATTCACTTTTGGACATGCCACGAATTGGTACGTCAAGGTTCACAACAGCGGACTCACCATTTTCTTTCCTCCGGAACTCTTGCGTTGCATGCTTAGTGTACTAGTCGAACTTGCGCGATTGTTCCTGTCCTCATCCTCCACATCCTCGTCATAAAGTCTCCTCTGTATCTTTGAGCGTCGCGGAGGAGTCTCTTCGTGGCTTGTTGCACTCGCATAGTCATCTTCTCTGTCCTCATCCTCCACATCCTCGTCATCAAGTCTCTCTGTATCTTTGAGCGTTGCGGAGGAGTCTCTTCGTGGCTTGTTGCACTCGCATAGTCATCTTCTTCATCGGCGTCACCTGCTTCTTTCTTATCTGCGCAATCATCATCATCATCATCATCATCCTCAAAACCTCTACTACGGCTGCAATTGTAGGGTTCGGAACGAGCGGCCTGCAAAAGATTTCCATCATCGTCATCGCTCGGGTCAGATTCATTTTCGTAAGATGATGACGATGATGATGATTTGTGTAACTTGGCGCTCTCACTGGTTTTCTGGCTTTTCCTGTCATCTTCTTCCTTTTCACGGCTCCTTCCCATGACGACACGAGTGTTAACTTCCTTGGTTGTTCAAGAACATTGTCCACATCGTTCGATGAGACTTTAGTTTTCTGCCTTCGTTGATCACGATTATTGTCCACCTCCTCCACTTCATCATTGCTGTCGACGTCGTCGCTGGCAACGTCAATTTTTGGGGCAGGTTTGGTCGCAATTCTTTTCCCAGTCGACTTTCTTCTCGCTACACTAGTACTTTTCCTTACCTTTCCCGTCTTCTGTCCGACGTTGTTCCGTCGTGGAGACTTTCTCACTTGTCCTGTTGACCTTGTTCGTGGTGAGCCTGTCATGGTTTGTCCAACAACTCAAGTGAAGCCAATGAAAACAACTAGAGAAGCAGAAGAGCGATGAGTTGTGTTTGTTCCTTTTCTGTTTTGCGATTCTATGGTATCAATAATGGTGTTTGCTGCACAAATTATTGTGGCAAAGTCCCATTCAAACAGTGAATGCGAACCCCCTCAAATGTGCATACGTATGTATTGTATACTCAAAAGTGTAGTTGAATGCTTTAAAAATGCATGTGCATCGTTTGAATAAACGAGATATTGCTCGTGTAACAGCAATATGGCTTCTCTGTAAGAATATACGGTTCAGTTTAAGCGTATAGGGCATGGTCAGTCGTTTTCAATATTTGGGTGTTCCCTCACGATGCAAGGCAGGACTTCGCTCTGGTACTGTATCTACGCGTGTGCGTGCGTTGAAGTGCACGTGCACTTCAGCACTCCGAATCAACGTCCTCATATTACGCATAGAGTAACAGAGACTATGATTTTAATACTAATGAACTTGTACATTTGACATGTGTGTTGATATATATATACAAATTAACAATTTAAAAGTGCATATATATATAAATGCACTCTACCAGTGCATGTGCGTTGGACATGTGTTTCTCCTTAAATGTAATCACTGTGCTCATGTGTGTGTTTATACTATTCGTATCCTTGTTCTTATATAAAAGCACTATACCAGTACTTGTGTGCAATGGACATGTGTGTAACTCGCTAAGTATTATGATGGTGCTCAAATGTTTATAATATACTATTCAAATGCGAATATTTATATAAACTAACCGTATCAGTACTTATGTGCGCTGGACAGGTGTGGTCCTCGCTAAGTATCATGAATAAAAATTTCTGCGGTATGTTTTGTACAGTGCTTTGTTGTAAGCAGCTTGAAGACATTTAGAAATAGATTTTCAATCGTTTCTGCATTGAAGTCCCAGGTTAATCCTGGGATAGCTTTCCACTGTAAAATGCATAGTAAAGTCAGTTCGCATTTTCCCTTTTCGGATACACATGTATTTCGCATCTGCAATGCGGTATGTTTTCTACGCCATTTGTTCGTAGAATAAATTCACTCAATTCGACGACAACAACACACCGTTTGTTATTGCTTTTTCTTGGCAATGGCAAGTTATTGTTGTTGATTGTCGCTCTGGTATCGCTGTTGTTGTCGACTGTCGCGGCGTGAACGTTCTCTTTTGTTCTTTCGTAGTTGACGTCGTTCCCTGCCATCCAGTGGGTTGAACGACGCCTGCGAAGAGCAACGAGAACAGGATCGCTGGTTTTGTCTACTGTCGCGGCGTGAACGTTCTCTTGTCGTTCTTTGTAGTTGACGTCGTGCCCTGCCATCCAGTGGGTTGAACGATGCCTACGAAGGAGCAAGACGAGAACTTTATGTCGTCCAGTCGACGTAATAAGCGCAGTATAGCTAATAAGAAGCGAACGTCGTCTTGTGCGACAGGCTTGCGAAACCTTGGGCGTCAGCGAAGGAGAAGCGATCATCGTCTTGTGCGACTGACGGCAAAAATGGCGTTTGTCACAATGGCCAGGATGACATCCACGCTGATGGGAATAATGGAAAGGAGGATGATGACTTGGTATTTGAGGTTGATAGCGATAGCGATCAGGATGATGACTTGTTGTTTGACGTTGATGGCGATAGCGATAATGAAGGCGATGTTGGTGGCTATGACGGTCCATGCTTGCCGAATCGACCGGAGCGCAAATTCCTGCCGTCGCAGAGACAAGCTATGCTATTGCTGTCGATGGCGGTGCCTCCTGAGGATAGAGCTCACTTCAAGGAGCGCTATCATGCCTTCGCGACTGGGAAGGAGACATCTCCGTGTCCCCTGGCTGGAACGACGCGAAAGGTATGCAACACTAACGTCGCTTGGATAGCCGCTGCATACGGATGCGACTTCGTACACCAACTACAATGCGCGCGGCTGACATGTTCCCATTCTCTGGGATGGAGTCATGCTTCCTCAGCGAGATCTACGTCATGGATGTCATCCTCAATAGATCGCCTTGATGAAAACCGAACCAAGTGCCGAGCTTCCAACAAAGAAGGCTGCTTCATTGGTGGTGGGGGTGAAGATGATGTCCTGTTGGTCAGATCATACCATGAAGACGATCTTGATGATAAGAATGATTTCAAGTTTCGCACCATGATACTCTTCTTGCCTCAATGTGGCGTTTTCTACTGTGCCAGAGAGCGTCGCAAGGAGGATGTCGGTGTGGCTAAAACACATGTGGCCCTGGACATGAGCTGGCTTCGCCTTGAGAGGAGCACCGACAGTAATGGAAGGTGTCGTACACCTTCGGCAAGGAGGGTATGTCAAGCGATTTCATATGGAAGAACCAAAACAATTTCGGTACCTGGAGTACCGTGGCTATTCATGTGGGCGATTTGACGAATTCGTTGACCGTGTTTCGGCATGGCGAATTTCCTTGAACCTCGAAGGATTTGCAGCAGAATCGGGTTGTCTACAGGGTGGAACAATGTCGGGACAGCGACGGCCCGAAGATGGCACCTGATGTCTTCGATGGTTCATGGCATCCCGACATCCCACGGGAATATCTGGCGGTAGAATACAACCAACGCCTTGCAGTTGCGAACAGTGCAAGGCGGGACGGGCGTCACTATGGAGGTGTCATCACTATCGTCTGCCGGACACGTGCTGGATCATCGATCCGGCATCTGAACACTTTGTCGACATCATGGTGGACCTACCTTGCCTTGGTCAGCAGAGGAATCGGCAGTCGGTCATCATGGTGAGGAATGTCAACTTCCTGACTGACGATGGGGGTGAGGATCTTTTGGATGCGATGGCTTGTATTACAAAGCATAATAAGGCCTTGAGACTTGCAAAGAAGAAGGGTGCAGCGAGGTCCAATGCTGGTGATTACGGCACCATGCATGCGATTGGAACTCATGTGCACTTGGATGGTGTCACCACAAGCGCATACAAGGCAAATGAGGCTGTGGGTGAGGCTCTCCTTAGGAAATGGTCGTCTCCTCGCAGTGATTGGGAGGTGTGCCTTTCCTCAGGTATATGCTGTGATCCGCGACACTGGGGGAATTGGTCTCCATCCTGTGGTGCCGATGGATGGTGAGGGTGGACGGCGAGTTGGATACACTGTCGACACGAGTGTCGACCTGGGAAACGCTTCTCATTATGACTTCAACGATGCCTCTCAAGGTTACAGTCAGTTTTGGAGATATTCCTGGAAAGGAACGAACTGGTATCTTGTGATGCCCAACATCCATGGACGTCGTCCTGGTCCCAACTCGACCTGGGTCCCCTTTGCTGGCCTTGCTATCAAGATCACGAACGGGTTGCCGTAGCTGGGATGGTCGAGATATCCGACACTGTACGTCGGTGTCGGAACCGGATGGTCCCCTGTTGAAGGGGCCGCTGGTGATTGGGCTGGAAGTGTGCGACATACGGAGAATCATCTGTATGGGACGTTTACTGCGGCAAAGGAAAGAGTGGTTGACGCAGGGAGGAAGATGTCTGCTGCTATGGCTGTGGATCGTCCTGAACGCCCCAATCCTGCAGCTGCTGCCATTGCCAGTGGTGACTTGGAAGAGTCAAGCATGCCAGCGACAAGTGCCAAGAAGAGGAGGAGACGACAGAAAGTTAGGAAGAGATCGCGGCGGAGGCATTCTCATGTTGCATGAGGCTGCTGACGATAATGACGATGATGATGATGAGGATGATGGTGGTGCGGTACCGAAGTTTACTGAACCCTTGTTGCCTGTGGAAAGTCCCCATGCTACATACCGAATTCGAAGATGATCGGTGAAAACACTTTAATAGCAAAGATGACATCTACCTTCGCTGTTTCTTCCGTGTTTCATGTGACCTGATGGCAACAATATCAACGGATTCGTCGTCGTCATCCGACTCATCATCACCTTCATCATCGTCGTTGTCATCCTGATCTTCATCATCATCCTCGTCTTCATCATTATCCTCGTCTTCATCATGATCACCATCTCTTTCATACGAACCTTCACTTCGTAATCCTTCTCAAAAGTTGGTTTATGCCTGTCTTTGTGGCAGCTTGTGATCATGGTGTCCCACGCTGATGCCCACTCTTCTTTCCTTAGGAAGAGGAAGAGGAAAGACTCGTCTTGTTCACGAACAGTGGGGTCAACATCGCGAATTCCAATCGTTGGTCCCATGTTTCTGACGTCGATCAGATATAAAATCGGGTGTGTTGCTTATCAATGGTACCACATCTTATAACGCCCAATCATGGTGTTGCTGTCCATTCTGGTGTTTTCTCGTCGATGGCAAGGAATGAGTGCACCAGTGCAT
>JAKSYS010000869.1:0-14784 GCA_022925895.1 Fragilaria crotonensis
GCAAGGTTTTCTGCAGTCATAATGCTTGGATTTTGCAGCAAACTTAGCAACTGTGAAGCGAAGTCAAGGCAAATCACATCTGATGGAGAGCCATGATGTACATCCACTCTTCGTACAAAGGAAGCAGTCTTTTCCATTACAGAACTGAGTTGATCAGGCATCAACATTTTGGCACGCTGAGAGTCCACCCACTGGGTTGTAAGAATAATTATCAGCAGATGCAGAGCGTGCCCACTCAGGACTTGACCAAAAGTGTAGTCGGGTGCATTGGCATGGTCCAGGATTTTGAGGAGAGAAACAGTCCACTTCTGATCGGTAGTATACATGAAGTTTGAACGAAATGATGGGGCTTCCACATCTTCATCAAGTGCAGAATTCGTACAGGTAAGAATGTTTGGGTCATCACTAACACGGACAAATCATCACTTTTGTTGCAGTCCTCGATGTCCTCACAAGAAGTGCTTTCAACTTCCACACCATTGCCAGCCGGAAACTGCAGAAGGTTGTCTGTGCCATCAAAATCCATGTGGGATCATTCACCATATGTCGCCTTAAAAGGGCAGGCCTCTTGTTACTTGTGCATGTGATATTCCCATCCTCATGAAGGCGACGGTGTGAAGCAGAAGCCCCATGGGTTGCTGCATGGTGTGATTTCTTCACAATGAAATTATAACACCCGATGTTTCTATCAATATGCTGTGTATATGCTGCTTGATTGGAAAAGGGTTTCTTGTTGAAATTCAGGCAGAAGGGGTTTTGACAGAAGAGCAGGGGTGCCTTTGAGGAAGCAGACGAGACAACATTTTGAAGAGAAGGTTTTGAAGAAAGGGTTTTGAAGAGGACGAGTGAAGTGAAAATGAGGTGTTGAAAGATGACAGGACACAGATTCACTAAACAGACGTTCGGGAAAGCGTGCATTCAAATTGTACATTTACTTTCGGTACATTTTGGTGTATGTAAAAAATGAAGGGGTGTGGTATGAATTCAAAATTTGAAAACCTGCATGAATGTAGAACCTACATACCAACTCGGTACTTGGTATGAAATTCAAATGGTGGCAAAAAGACTATCCCACAAACAGGATTTTCAGTGTTCAAAATTTGGCGCTAATCGGAAAGTTTTCACACAACAAGGGCACCAAAATACAACCATGGCATCAATGGCACAGAAACAGCAGCAGGCATGAGTGCCTTAAAGCCCAGCTCTAGGAAACAAAGGAGAGACTTCATAAGAGGCGTGAAACGAGTGACCACAGATCCCAATGATCTGATTCAAAGTGACAACAAGGAGGAGGAGGAGGAAGAAGTGCCACGGAAAATGGATGCAAAACTAGGACAGAAGCATGCATACGGAAATCCACCATCCCTACCTTCAACTATTAAAGTCGGGAAATCAAGTGACAGCCAACTAACATCATCGGTTCCAGGGCTAAGCAGCATAGTGGACATGAGCATGACGGAAAATACAGAAGAGAATCAAATCAGTGTGATCAAGACTTGCATCAAAAAACACGTGTTCTCTATTTGGAAGTTCTATCAAAAGACTATCATTCTCATTTCAGTGAAGATGAGAAACACTTTGTGGATTTATCATGAAGCACACAACATTCGAGGAACCGAAAACTGGTGGCTTGGGATGCGGAGAATAGTTGTAAAAACACACACTGATCTTCGAACAATGCAATAAAAACATGCAAACGAAATTCAAGGTGAGGAATTGAAGTGAGTGTACTTTGCCAAAGCCGAGAGCATACTCACACTCACTTGCATTCAACATCAAACACCTTGCATCCAGAGGATTCACTTCCAATTTAGGAACGTATGAACACAGCCTATACAGTGGAAGCGGAAGAAACCAGTTACCTCCTCAAGATGAGGGATAATATCTGCTACTATGCCCAAATCATAGACACCTATGCCCCATGCATTGTCGGCAGCAGCAAGTGGAATAACACTATCAACATGGAGAACCACTGTGCAACAACTGACAGAAAAGTATGGAGCAAGAAAATCCTGTCCATAAGTGATGAAGCATTCATTTTGCTGTGCCTGATCAACTATGGGAAGAGGTGGTTCGCGGAATTAGTTAAGACAGAGAAATGGTAAGTTTATCGAATGGTTTGTCACAGAACAAACAACAAGAAACTGACTTGTTTTGTTATCACTTGTTGGAAACAGCGAATTGGTACATGGACTGATGAGGACAACAACAACCTACCCGTAAGTTACACTATGATAAATGAAATGAAAAACCACATCCTAACTTCTGACCAATCTTTGCAATACCATGTTCGCAGCCACCACTTTACATTCTCCAGGAACAAGGGTGCTCATGATAATGGGGAGGCTGTGGTTGGTCACAGGTGGGAATGAGGAAATACGATGAATTATACATGGCCATCAAGAATGATAGAAAGAAATCAACCACCCCAACATTCAACCAGGAACTACTTAAAATGTTTCTGTCCAGAAGGAAAAAGGAGTCTGGCCGGGGGGTCAGGAAACAATTTGATGACAAGGGTAAGAAACACCCACACAAGTGCATTGATGTATTCTCTGATGAGGAGGATGATAACTACTCCAGTCATCTTGCTCCTGAACTTGTCTACAGTGAAGTGAAAGTGGAGGCAGTTTAGAATAGATCAGACACTTAGTAATGAATAGTAGAATGGTTCATCAAAGCCACACGAATAGGCACAATTAAAACTAATCTCCAACAAAAGTTAAAATGAGCGACAATAACATCTATTATATGAACAATGTCAGCTCAGAACTACTGAGGTGATTACTTCATACACACTACACAGCAAACTTCTTCTTTTCGAATATCTAATTCAGGAATTGAAATTCATGATCACAAATGAAGAAGTGGTATAGTTCATATATTTAGAGTCCAAGAGTTCAGGAATTCCACCCGAGTGTTAGTAAAAATGAGTCAGTGAAATTCAGGAATTGAAATTTTGGAGCTCAGGAATGCAAAGTATGAGCTCCTATGCAAGAGATGAAAAAGTTCAGGAAAAATAAATTTCAGAGTTCAGGAATACGAGGAAACCCGCTTCATACACATGATGTACAAGCTCTTTAGTCCTAAGTTTTTACCTATATTTTAGGTAAAAATTATGAACAAAAAATTATCATATCAAAGATAATTGGTTTTTCATATCCAAGAGCCGACTTGGTTTTGGCACCCTTAGATGCATTGGAGGTTGGTCAAGGGGGTTGACCTCATTTGTAAGGATGATGATGGTGATGATGATTAAAAATGAAGCAAGTCTGTTGCATGGTACACAATATTGAAAAATGTTGTCTCACCCTAGTTTGTTTCCGATCAAATTGTATGCGCAGACTCCTACCTAACTTTGGTCGGAGCAGCAAGAGAGCTTTGTAGGAACGGCTTTGATTCATTGGCGTCGTCAAGACATCCACAAGCCACGAAGGGCTTTCCAAACAACTATCTGATGAGTGGCTGTTGAATTACATAAATGTGGCAATTTCTTGCCTTGCTTAAGAGCCACGGACAACTTGGACACTGCTATGGCTGCAAATTGTGTGGATGGATTGCAACTGCAGGTACTTCACTTCAACAGCAGGGTTTCTGGAGGGAACACCATATACTTGCTGCTGCTGGCAGCTAGTGAGCCATGATCCAAATGCACCTCCAGAGAAGATCACAATGACAATCAATCACCCTCAAATTAAGTCTACTAAACAACTTGTGGTGCTATTTTCAGGTTGAATTCTTGATACTATGAAGATACTAATCTCCAAATTGAAAAGAAAATTGAAACAAAAAATTGGTTGGTTTGTGTGAACAGTCTTTCTATCTTTGCCATGACTGTTGTCATTTTGTGGCTGGTCTACAACGCATTCAAGCAAGAATTCACAAACACAAACAAGGAGGTGTCTACAGAAGAAATTCAACTCCATCCTTGCAGAAGAAATGATTGACAACAGCTACAATGATCCTGGACAAGGTACCTGATGACCAAGGTTGTAGCCAAATGGGGCATCATGTTAAGATGCCTGTGTCAGGCACCAGGGCTGTGGAAAGTGGATGTGCACATGCAAGTGTCCTCACCCATTTAACTCCTCTAAAGCAAGTCAAGAACACAAAAGTTGAGAGGGAAAGCTTTCGATACCAAGGCCAATGTAAAGAGTACCAAAAGAAGACAACTTGCTTGGCATTGCAGTGACTGCAATGAAAGCGATAACACCGTATTCCTTTGAGCCCAAAAAATGGAAAATGGTGCTATTTGGACTTTGGACCACATTGGCTGCTCACACCCATCATGCAGACCTTGATATTAAGCATAGTGTCAATGTTTCAATCATCTTTCATTTGTGTCAACATCATCATATTGACTGTCATGGTCAGCCAGCTCTGCTTTTGAGTAGGGATCAGTATTTCCTCCAATCATTCTCGAAAGAATTGGCTGGGGTGATTTAACGATTTTTAACCCCTACTAGGCTGCGGGAGGCTAGTACCGGTAGGAGTATGACATAGTAGAGCCTTGTAGTAGCATTCGTACATGTACAAGTTACTCCGATCTCCGATTACGCTGCGTTTGTACTCGGCGTCCTGGTACGTGTGCGCTACTACGTCGCGCCACTCTGTTCGACAACTCCAGTACCAGATGTACTCGGAGGCTACTGCTCCACAGTTCCACAGCACTGTGCTACTAGTAGAGTGCGAGTACAGTGTACAGGAGAGCTGTTTACAGTTTTACACGATCCAATTCGAAGAATTAAATCGAAAAGATCCCGAACTGTGCCGCTGTGCTCCTTCTCCTGTTACGAACACGCAGCGCGCATTGTGCACCTTGCGATGGTCGATAGTCGACTTCGTTGAAAAAGGATTGCAAGAATGAAGATGAGAGTTATCGTTATCGGGGTCCTTGCTGCATTTGCATTGGGTCAAGCTGAGACGAGCGTTCCCACTCTGTCGCCTGCTGCAGCCAACACGACGACAGATAGTCCCTCAACACCTGCGCCAACTATTGCAACAAACTCGTCTGTTTCTCCTAGCTTGTCGCCTTCAGAGGTTTCGAACTCAACACAACCAACTCAAGCGCCGACAGCTAATGAAACCGTAGTTCCAACTCCAGCTCCTACGAATTCCAGCGATCCACCTTCTGCGCAGCCGTCCATCCACTTCACCGAACCACCAACGGCCGCACCTACTCACAGCCCAAGCGCAGCTCCTTCGAAAAATGCTTCACCATCCCATAAGGCTTCAATCGGAAAGATTATAGCAAAGACGCTAGGATGGCTTATCCTTATTGCACTTTCAGTCTTACTCTTCGGGGCTGCCATGTCCAACCGATACCAAATCTACTACGCATTGCGGGGTGTGTGGTATACACTTCTACAAATGCAGTGCACGCGAAGGGTCATGACGAAACTGAATGCGTGCACTCGATGGCTCATGGAAAAACTGAATGTGCGCAGCCGTGATGGAGGAGGAGGAGCTGCAGCAAGTGGCTCCCTCAATGAAATTATTTTTGACAACGACCTTACTGAGGTCTCTTAATGGGAGATACGTAGACGTGCCGAAATGTCTGTCTGTATTGATCATTGATCGACCTGCCCTGTTGAACCACGTACACTCAATCGTCATCGTAAGCGTATAATGTCTCCTTAGTCTACTTGACTGTGCAGCAGTGAGACATATTCGTTTGCTAAGTCGCACATCTCGGGTCCTCAATTGTGAATTGTGGCTACAATACACTCGGAGTCTCAGGTGGTACGGGTAGTCATAGGCCACCGATCCCGAGTACAATGAAAAATGTTATTGATATCCAGACACATATTTATTTGGTAATTTGTCCAAGAACTTGTTGGGGTGACATCTCCACCATCATTTCAAAAAACTTCTCGCCTGCCTGTGCCTTCAGCTTTTCCCAGCCTTACGTCCGATATCATGGGCTTCTTCGATGGCTCCTTCGGACTCAGTTTCGAACTTCTGAGATCCGTCAGGCATGGCGATCAAGCCGCGGAACTTGATTTTCCGTCGACAATTCGAGCTTGTCCAGCAATTGAGTTTTACAGTTTCCATCAAGCGCCTCAAGGAATCCACGCTCACAAGTGACGCACGCCAACGTTTCTGGATGGTTCAAGGCCGAAATGTACTTGAGGCTTCGTTCGTCGTCCGATCGACATTGGATTCCAATAGCACCCTGGGCAACAGCAGGAAGCATCTCGTCCCAATCCAAGACTGATGTAGCACAGTCCGCCATGTCCATTCGTTTCAAACCGGCGATTGCCAAAAGGGTGGCATCCACGACACCGTCGTCAAGTTTACGAAGACGAGTTTGAACATTACCACGGAAGTTGACGCACTTGAGTGTTGGGTTCTTGGCCATGAGTTGTGCTTGACGACGAAGGGACGCAGTACCGATGACAGAATGATCTGGAAGCTCGCTGATCGACTTGACACTGCCATCCTTATAGATGAAAGCATCATTGGTGTCCTCTCGAGGAAGCGTGCACGGAAGAATTGTGCCGTCAGGCAACCAGGTTGGGACATCCTTCATCGAGTGAACACAGATGTCAACTTCATTTCCAAGGAGAGCTGTGTCGAGTTCCTTAGTGAACAGACCCTTTCCACCAAGTTCCATCAGTGACTTGTCAGGATCATGTCGCCTTGCGTCTTGAGTACGCAGATCTCAATGGCACCGTCGGCATCAAGCTCAGGAAAGTTTGCGATCAGACGTTCGTGTCTCATATGCCTGCGCGCAGGGCAGGGAACCACGAGTTCCAATGCGAAGAGGAACGACGTCACCATCAGCCATAAACAGTGCCTAATAGAAAACGAACGACAAGAATATCATGTGCGTGTAAGCCAATACAGATCCAACCAAAAATGGCCAAATAGCTTTCGCATCAACTCACCGTATTCTGTCCCTTAACAGCATTTGGTGATGGTGCAAAGGCAGCGGCAGAACCGATAAACAAAACAGCGACGGCGGTGTTGAACATCATCTTTTCTTCTTGTGCATATGATACGTCGGAGAGTGTTCAAACTTCGACCGACGCAGTTGGGGGGTTGGGGGTTGGGGGACACCAACTTCAACTTCTACGTGAGGAAGGATACTGCAGGGTCAGGTAGTGCCAGGTGTGAGTTCCACATCAACTTCCGGGTGTTCTCCTAACTCGAAGGAGTCTTCATTTTAGTATCTTTTCACATTCAGTACATAATGTGCCTGGAAATCGTTGGAAAGGGACGGAGTGATTCTACGAGGATGATTCCTTTTTCGTTCCACGTGTTGTGTTGGTCAGATCGGGGTACCGTACTGTCATACTCGAGTACTAAACGTAATACTCGAGTACAAATACAAAGTACAAACTGTGATACTGTACATATGCCGCATACAGTACTCCGAGTTCCGAGTTCCGAGTTCCGAGTAACGCATCCGACATACAGTACAAGTACTGGAAATATGACATACTATCATACTATATTGGTGTGCATATCATGCGCAGAAGATGATATGAACAGTACATAAAAGGTATTAGAGAGATCCTCTTTTTATCGGCTTAAAAATCACCCTAACTACTGAATTCAGTAGTTGCAAGAACGTCGCTATCGCAACTACTAAACACACTCTGGAGGTGATCGAGGGCTCATTTTGTGCATTGTTACATGCTTTTAAATCAGGTAACAAGAAAAATGGATGTTACTTGTGTGGGTGCTGAGTTATTGACTGTTGTAACTCGAGCAAAAATCGACATTTCTATTTCGCTGAATTCAGTCCTCAACTACAATGTCGTTATCTCTCGATGTAATGCGTCTTCTGATAAATACCAGGCACTTCCAATACCCTGCCTTGCAGCTGCAATACGTTTTGATGTCTTTTTTGCAATTCAATGTCGTACAGATGAGTTGTGGGTATGATGTGTCCAATCTGCAAAGTCGCGTGCACCGCAGACTTTAGTGCCATTTCCTCACCACAGAGCGATCAACTGATGAAGTTTTCAGGCCTACATTTTCTCTCTTGCCTCAAATGAAATGTAAACAAGTGCTGTTGCGAGAAACGGTCTGAATTCGATTTGGGTGATGCGTCGCTTGCCATCAGCTCTAATCAGTGTCGGTTGGACATCATTACCACCACAAAACCACGATCACAGTATGGAACAGAATTCCACAACTGGTTTATGCATTCATTGGGATTTCTTCTTGTAAGAGATGCAACATTCTCTGGGGATGGGTCATTATCATCGTCAAAAACAGAAACCCAGAGCTCAGAATTTTGACGCATCTCCATCGTTCAAAACTGTCGGGATTTCAAGAGCTTCGTTTGCTTGTTCCTCCACAGCCATCCCCACCTTCAAGATAGTCTTGTCGATTATCTTGACGACGTGTTCAAGCGCTCCTTCTTCCGCCACATGAGTGTGATGGTATGGAGGAGGTGCCCATCGTTAAAATCATCATGACGCCTAATTATACACGACTGCCTAGTCGTCAAAGCCGTTTTCTGCTTCTGTCACACCGCAAAAGCTCATGGAGCACATCTATATTGCCTTCATTTACGTGCTTTGCAGCTGCAAGTGTCTGGGGTTGTAGAAACGTCGTGTACACCGAGATGTTGGCACCGTCGCCATTGCGAGGCCGTTTAATTCTTAACGATGAAAAATTTCGTGCTTCAACGCAACTTCAAAATTTCGTATCTCAACAACTACCGGTCCAATAAAGCGCATCTTGATATCGTGAATTCTACGAGATTCCTTCTGTATTTGTTCACGTGGACACATTCGCATACTTGCACTGGTTCAAAAGATATCCTATTTTTGAGTTGGAAACTGAATTCAGTTAATTTCAACTGAATTCAGTAGGGTGGTCCCAATATCCGTTATTGTTTACAGAATGGAACCCGTAACCTTACGAAGATTTGGCGTCTTTTTGTTGCAGTAATTTACATTGTAAATTCATGTCCTCTTTTTAGAAAATACAAGATGAATTTCACTACTCAGATTCCTTCGAAATTTCTCGTATCATTCAACAAGATTCCGTTTTTTTTTCACAACACTTGGACTCTCGGACTCGCACTTACTTTGAGTCTTTGAGATCATACAACAGCAAGTATGACATACATCGACTCCATCACTCCGTCCATCGGTGTTGTGCAATCTCTTCGTACGTAGTATAAAAAGTAGGATCTTGATTGACTATTTATCACAACTGCTACTCTAGTTCCTTCGCTGTTTTTCTGCCCTTTGACAAATGCTGCTGAAAATTTTTGAACGTGTCGGCTTTTTGCAGCTTCATTTCCTGCTTTTCAATTTGATCAGCCTGTCCTGTTGAACATCCTTCATTTGAAGATGTTTGGTCCATGCAATCTGGAGTGAGTGAGGTTGCGTCCAACTGGCATTCCACTTCACAGTTGTCATCGTCGATTTAACCAGCAAAGAAATCACCAGTGCCTGCGATAGGTTTCGCCTGTTTCTATGGAAGTAGAAATCATCCACAAGACCGACCTCTTGCATCGTTTCCTTTCATTGGATCAAAACGTCACTTTTCAAGCTTGACTGTCACCGAAGTACTTGGGCATTGGTATCCTCCGTGTTGCTTTCAGAGCTAAGCCACATACAGTGGCCGATGCGTAGCCAGCGACATCCATCTGCCTTCAGTACAAGATGTCAAATTTCTTGTGTCCACGCCACCGCAGATAGATGTCGTTTCTTCCGTTGAATCACTCGAAACAAGGGCAATCGAATGACCTACATAGCGATGTGGTTGCTCTTAGAACAACCACATCGCAATGCAGCTGACATCGTCGAGTTCCGATGAGGACTAAATACGAGATACAATTTTTGTGTGCGAACTCGGTGACATGCAAACCGCGCCGCCTCATGTCAAGTACTTGTACCGGTACTGTAGCGCAGCAAGATGAAAAGTCAACAAACTCTAGTAGTAGGCCGTATGCTGATGTACACAAATCATTTTCCACGTGGAAGTAATTTCTGACCAAAGTAAACACGTGGAACGGAATTTGCTCAGTGTCAAGTCGAAGGGAAATTCGGGCTAAAATTTACCAAAGGACCCCAAAATTCATGAAGTTAAGGAAAATTGAATCTCAATTTTACGAAGCTGAGGACCCAGAACCGGTACTGGGTCCGGAGTTCTGTAAATTTGTAGTGTAAAATTCAAAAGAGGATCTCTATTCATACAAGGTACAACAGTACATACCTGGGATCATACATCTATTCAGCAAGAATATGCATATATGGAGAAGTCCAAAACTGGTTAAACCCTACTACCGGTAGTGGGTACGTACCTCCCAATTGGTCGGACTTTTGGAATACGTGTACGGTATGGGTTGTGCACGGTTGTGTGTACTGTTTGTACAGTTCAGTACTATACGCAAGTAGTGCAGTACCCCAAGTGGTCATACTCCGTAACAGACGCACGCACGGCGCAACTACGTATATGCAAATCTTACCGACATCGCTTACGGAGTACTCCAGTATGCATGTATGACATATATCATACTCCAGTATGAGACAGTATTCATTTGATCCAGTACCCCAGAGTGGTCATACTCCGTAACAGACGGACGCACGCACGCACACACGCACACAATTAATTTATAATATAGTAGGATAATTCCCTACGCTCGAGTTCGAGCATAAAATATACGTCATGTCGCACTGGCGTACAGGCACAAGCCACATGGGCACATGGGATGTCACATGGCCACATGGCACATGGGACATGGGACCCATGACCCATGGGACATGGGACATGGGACATGGGACATGGGTAATGGGTACATCCAGTGGATGTACATTGTACATTGTACATACAGTACAAGTACTCCGGAAAAAGTACTCGCACCTGTACCAGGTACCTGGTACTGTACGAACATGTAAACAAACTTCCTCATCAGTTCCTACTTCCTACTGGTAGTAGAGCTCCTTTATCTCCGCATTCCCAACTGATGCCGACGTCAAACACATCACAGTCAGAAGTCTGAAGCATAGAACAGGGTACTGAGTACATCACTGTCGGTGCACTAGCCAGCATGATCATAGCCTTGGGACCTCATTTACGATGAAGATTGTTGATATCATGTCTATTCTTTCTGGGCTGTGATGCCTGGATGACATCGATGTTCACTGGTGTCAAGATTCCGAGCGAGAGGGCGTCCGTTCATTTTCCTCGGCTGACAATGGGTATGTCTGTGAAGATTCGAATTGTGGGTCAAAGAACGGGAGCGAAAAATGGCGAGGATGCCTATTCCATGTACGAAACGAGTTACGGCCTTCTAATCTCGACATTGAAACGTTGTGGCACAAGAACGATTCGGAATTGATCAAGGGGTGCTGTCAGACAAGGAGAAGGGTCATACGATCATACTGATGGACCCAATTGGGAAAATGAGGTCAAGTGAACAGTTCAGCGACGACCTTTTCTCTTGGATGGAGGAAGGAGGAAGTCGCGTGGTGTTCGTTATTGGGGGTGCTCCTGGGTTGCCACCTGAACTCAAGGATAGTGTTTCAAATGGCATGCTGATTTCGTTGAGCCCTATGACATTCACACACCAGTTTGCACGAACAATCCTGATGGAACAAATCTATAGGGCGTCGGAGATACGCAAAGGCTCTGGTTATCACAAGTAGCTGGTGATAGTTCAAAGTTCAATTTATGGGAAAGCCTAATACTCTCGTGCAGGTAAATGCCTATACTCGGAGTCCTTCGTATTGTACTACCTGGTACTACAACTACAAATACTTAGTACTCCAGTACCAGTACCCGTAGTACAGTGGTGGAAGGTGGAACAGTGGACAACGAACCAGTAGCAGAGTATATCAGTACAATACTCCGAGTCTCCGAGCACTAGTACCAGTACTCGATGTACTACTCAGTACTAGCTAGCATACAGTACTCCAGCTGTCAAGAGTCTCTATGATAGAGAGCAACTTAATCAGGAACCACAGTGCAGCCCACAAATCATGACTTGTGGACACAGCAACAGCCAAGGAGAACGATACTAAAACAAGCAAAGCAATCAAGAGGCCAACCTCAAACTACATCTCTATCTCAATATACTACAAAGTTACACCTAGTAGAAAATAATGTCAGAACACCGAGAGGAGCAAGAGATGGAGGCGGAGGCCTTGCAAGCGATTTTTGACCAGGCGTTCAAGTGCTATGCGGAGAACAGCCATTTAAATGGGCCGTGAAGCTGCTACCGGTCGATTGCGGTGGAGATGAAGATGAGGAAGACTCTCAGAATTTCGTTGGAATAAGACTGAGTTGCTACGATACCGCTGGGTATCCTGAAAGCCTGCCAGACCTCGACATTGAACTTGTGAAAGGTTTGGGCGATGAGCACAGATTGCAATTGTTGGATTTGGCGATGGAAGAATCAAGAAATAATGAGGGCATGCCCGCCATCTTTACCATCTGCGAAGTGCTGCGTGAATGGCTAGCAGATAACAACGTCAAGGGACTAGACGACGCGTCGATGCATGCCCAAATGATGCGCAGAGCTAAAGAGGACGAGCAAAAGAAGGTAAGCAGACGCTGTTGATGTGATTGTTTTTTTAACGGCAAGCAATATCTGCTTTATGCGAAGGCTTTTTCTCTCTGTATGATGACAGCTACTTCATTGCTTGCTAGAGTTACTGCGTGGACAAGATACTGTCCTTGTTATCTTCGTTCGCTTGGTCGCCGTCAAGGCGGTCATAGTGACGACCTGAGAGGGTGGTATAATATCTGGAGCTACATTTCTTTTCTAACCCATGGTACCTATCTTTGTTTAGAAACTGTCGGAGCGCGAGTTTGAAGCCCAGAAAAAAGAAGAAGAGATCAGTCAGGCTGAGGCTGAAGAACAGCTCGTGCGAAAACGACGGACAGAAGGAACGCCTTGCACAAAGGAAAATTTTGACGCTTGGCGCGCTGCCTTCGAAAAAGAGATGGCCGAAAAGGCTGCAGAGGAAGAAGCACAGACAGATGTTGGGAAGAAACACAAGGGTGAAAAGAAGGAAGATAAGAGTGGACGTATCACCGGGTTTATGCACTTCAGCGGCAAAGGAGGCAAGAATTTGGAGGAAATGGAGAAGGCTGCCGACGAACTTGATATTGATGAAGAGCTTTTCGACCTTGAAGATGACGACGACTTGGATGATTTAGATTTCGAAGATGATGAAGACGAGGACGAGGGCGATGACGACGAACCTGAAATCTAAGTTGCGTCGCTATTTTGTAAATTAATGCGGCACCATGTTCCCTGTCATGGATGCAAGGCTAGCAGCACCCATCGTCAAAAGAAGTTTGATTGGGTCGACCGACCTGCGGTCTGATCTGAACCTTCGGTTTCTGTCCTGGAGCAGTGGTAGCAAGTAACTCCGGATCCTCTAGAATTTTTTGCACCAACTCCATGAAACACTGTCGAATGCCCAGCTTTGTCTTCGCAGACGCCTCAAAACAGCATTCCATGCGCCCTCGCCCACGCTTCAGCCTCTTCCCTTGGTACCTTCCTATCCAAATCAATCTTGTTTCCCACCAAGAGTTTAACTACAGATTCTCCGTTGTTCGGAGCGTACAGATGCACTTCTTTGAGCCATTGATCCAAATTCTCAAAAGTATCGGTTCTCGTAACATCGTAGACGAAACATACGCCATGAGCACCTCGATAATACGATGACGTCAGCGTTCTGAAACGCTCTTGTCCTGCAGTGTCCCAGATGGTCAGCTTAACTCTCTTGCCACCAATATCTAAATTACTTTACCTTGAAATCGACCCCAATAGTTGATTGAATGTGCTCATCGAAGGAATCGTCCGTGAACCTCAGGAGCATTGATGACTACCGGCATAGGCGTAGGTTGTTATTGGTCAGAACAGATCCCGTTAAAGAAAAGTGAGATAGAGCGTGTTTGATTGTCATTGACCATGGTAAAACCCAGCAATCGAATGATCAAATCAATCGAGTCATCGAGAAACGACTTCATAAATCAGGACAATAAGTACGAATGCTGAAGCACTTGTACTCCAGCATCAAATACGAAATGAGTAGCTGGTGTGTGGAGCGTGGAAGGTAGAGGGCGCAGCAGGAAGTCACACACTACAGGACACGCAAGAGAGACAGATTCTTACCTTTCCCGTTGCGGCGTCGCCGATGATTAGAATCTTGAACAAGTTGTCATACGGGAAACCTTGCGGAGGAGGAGCAGCCATGACGGGAGGTATGCAGGTTTGTTCCCCACGCAATCACACGCAGCCGTCGTGAGTCGGTTGAATGATTTTATTATGCTAAGATGGACCCGTCCCCCTCAGTTCAACTCGCCTACGAACTACGACACTCCGGTGTAGTGGTGCTGTACTCCAGTAAATTCGTGTAAAGTACTACTTCGAATTGGAAAAACTTGTATGCATACCGTGTACTCTAGTACTAGTACCGTATTCTTTGAATTATTCGGCGTTCATCATCTCTACTGTAGTACTGGAGTACTATGCCTATTGGCGCACGTTAGGTTTTACAGTACTTGTACTCGTACCGGGTACTAGTACGAGTACAAGTAGCATACTGAAGCAACCTGTTTACTGCAAATTCTTACATTATTATTCCAGATCTACCGGTAGTAACATTGAATCTCTACAGTATTGTACTTCCAGTAACGTAGGACGCTGTCGTGACAATACGACAGTACCCCAAGAGCCCAGAGTGGTCAGTGGTCATACTCCGTAATACACTAACACATACACGGACGCATACACAAAAGCAATTTAATACGGAGTATGGCTGTAGGATAATGAGACGCACTGATGTTTTACTGGCTACT
>JAKSYS010000870.1:0-14730 GCA_022925895.1 Fragilaria crotonensis
CTATTATGAGAGTGGAGTAAAGTAGTAGAGGACCAACTGTGTCCTCGTCTGCCACATGAGATCATGAGATCGCATGCCTCCATCATGACTCCAGCTCTCTTCAGGTATATCGATCTTCATTGAAAACGTTCCATCTGTGCATGGTGCAACTGTACCACTGGAGCACAGGCGTTTACGCACCAGATAGTTACAGTACTTGCATGACAATACGTTTCTACTAGAGTGCTACTACATCGGTACAGTAGGTATCATTTGGAAGGTCCAGGAACTCAGAGATATTTAGCTATCTTCATTTGGAAGTCTGTTCGCAATCCATTCCAAGTCGTATGCATAGGTGGCAGGTTTGACGACTGGAGACTGGAGAGCCACTTTGCCAGCGCCGACCACAAGCAAATAGAGTCTTTCCATCTCTCTTGAGCGCACATTGTACTTGAGGCTGAGGTGTCTACCGGCAAACGAGTTCATCTCGGTTCCAGCCGCAGCATCATTGTTATTATCATCAACTAGAACTACAATTACAAGAACGAAATATAAGCACGCACACTCAGACATTGCAAAACATTTGGTAGCCATGGATGGGCACGTACCACAATGCATCGTCTGTTACACGGACTTGACACATCCGTGTGTGACTCCCTGTGCTCACAATGAGGTTTGTGGAACGTGTCATTTGCGACTACGCTATTTGCATTCCGATAAGAAATGTCCCATTTGCAAGCAGGAGAATCAACAAATCATTGTTGATCGCTTCGAAAACGTCAAGTTGTTTGAAGAATATCCACTTTGGGGTGATGAGCTTGGTGCCGATTATATCTTTCGGGATGATGTGGGAATGTTCTTTCCCAAGGAATACTACGACGCTCACATCCTTTCGTTGTTTGGTAACCACTGTGGAGTATGCAATAATTATGATGGGGTTAATGTTAGTGCTGACGGCAACGCTAATAGTAATCAAGATCCATCCGACAAGCGGAACAACCACAATCAACAACAGCAAGGCAAGAAAGGAAATAGGGCAGCGATCACACCGGTCAAGAGCCTATTAGATCACTTGAGAAACAAGCATCGCCTGACTCTTTGTGAATTCTGTATTGACCACAAGAGAGACTTTGTGGCTCTCTTGCCTCGCTTTACACCGTCACAACTGAGATCGCACATGGCGTCAGGAGACAGCATCGAGACGGGCTTTCGAGGACACCCTGTGCGAATTTTGCCGCCCAAAGCGCTTTTATGACTTGACGCACCTGCACACACTTGCAACAAGATCACTACAAATGTCACGTATGTGAAACACAAGGACTGGCGAATCAGTACTTTCGAGATTACGCGGCTCTGGAAAAACACTTTGATCAGCACTTTCTTTGCAAGGACCCGCAGTGTGTTGCAGCACGTTTCATGGTCTTTGAGAACGAAATTGATTTGCGCGCATGAATTGTCAGTTCACGGAGGTACATCGACGGGATCGACCAAGATACAGTTGCAGTTTAGAGTCCGACGAAGGATACTCTGGTGCGGGTTATGAGAGTCAAACAGTGCCGTCTGATGATGACTTTCAATACGGAATCGACGGCGAAGCCTTCGTCCCAGAAGGTCTCCGCAACAAGAGCAGGGGCCTAACGAGGAGACGAGCCATCCACTACACTTTCAGCGAACTGAAGAGTTCAGAACACTGGCCGCAGGAATTCGAGCAGCGCAGCAGTCGGGACTGCAGAGGAAGCCTTTCCATCGCTTGGTGAGGCGGCTGGCCAGTCTGAGGGTATTCGAATGGGATGGACAGCTGCAGGTAACCTGCGGCGATTTACAGACCTGGGTAGTCACTAATTCTGTGGAACAGTTTCCTTCCCTCACGTCTGCATCGGCATCAGCTGGAAACTCCAACACTTCTGTAGCCGCAAAGCTCAGAGCTGGTGGTGTTTCCGGCATCGGCAATTTTCAGCCATGCGCAATGCCGCTATGGGCAATATCCCGGCTCCTGCCTCAAATGACTGGGCGTCACAAGCGGCGCGTCCCGCAAGTGGCAGAACACAAGCTCCGTCCTTCGCCCATTCGAGTGCCGGTTCAAGCATGAACCGTCAATCTGATTTGGGCCAAGATAACTTCCCATCCCTGGGAGGAGCAAGTCATACCAGAGCAAGCTATCCTTCGTTTCCTTCCAACAGCGCCAGCAGAAGTAGTACGACAACACAAAACGTTCCTTCCATAACAGCAAGCGACTTTCCGTCATTAGGAGCCGCAAGCAAAACACGTGCGACCTACCCCGTCAATGCGAATGTTGGTAATCGAATCGAAGCGCGAGCTCCACCGCTGAACAACTCAGTGCACTTTCCGCCGCCGCCGAAGGTTTCCTCCAAGAAGAACTCGGTGAGAGAAGTTACTCGGAGATCGGAAACCAGCTCCCGTTAACAACTTAACAAACTTTCCACCTCCCAAAGCAATCAATCGTTGAAACAAGGAATGGCCACTGTTGAAGAAATGAAAGCATCGCTGGGACTAACGAACTACAAAGGTTGAAGAATCTGACAAAACAATTTGCTGCTGACGAGATAGCACCCGAAGCTTACGTGGACCGCGCCGCGGCATTGTTTGATAGCGGCTACGGAGATTCTGACTTTTGGCACTTCCTTCCTGCACTGCTTATTTCTTGTCCGAACCAGACATCGGCTGGACAAGCTCTGCGCTATGTCGACGACTTGAGGTCGGCACATCAGGCGAGTACGGCTCCATCTCCGACAACGAGCTGGACGGCACCTCCGCCACTGTCTGCATCGTCCGGAAATTTGTCGACTAATCCTGCTTCTGCGTATCAAAGATCTTCGGTACCACCGCCTCCGCGAGCTGCAATTCGACCCGTTGGCATGGCAATTCAACCGATAACATCGTTGCCAGTCCCCAACGGCGCCCAGGGCAACAGCAAAGGTGCTTGGGGAAATACGGGAGCATCGTCAGTTGTGCGAGCCAAAGCATCACCAGTCAGCGTCGCAGTAGCCGCTGCGAACCAAAACCCTCAGAACGGAACTGCTACTACCTACATGGCCAAAGAATCAAGATTGCAAAGTCAGCGCAATCATGCCACAAAGCCAAGTCCAGGAATTCCTGGGGGAGGACAGAACAAGAAGAAAAAGAAACAGAGCGCCGAACTACGCTCCTTGGCGTTCGGCAAGTAGATAAGTCACAAGCATTTCGTTTGCCGAACACTTTTTGTCGGTGAAACGACCGGAGGGAGATGCAATCATACGGCGAGTAACGTATTTAACGAGGCTGTGCAGTTTCATATGTCCCGATTAGATTACCACGGACACTCAGTAATGCAGAACACATTCTTTGTCAATGTGCATTTACTATAAGGGCCCTAAGATACAAAAAACGATACAGCCCGAACACTAATAAGGTTCAGACTTTAGACATCGGGACTAAAACTCAGGCATACAGGCATACAGCATACAGCATACTGTGCATACATGATGCTGTCTGCGCGATGACTATGCCTGAGCACACAAAATTCGGGGGAGTGTGATGGGAGGGCAGAATGCAAGTTCACAGTTCGATTCCCTTGATAACACACATCTCGCTTCTCGAAGGTCATCGAGTTGAAATAGTACGACGTAAGGTGAGTCCAAGGTTGGAATCAACGTAGATGACTCTTCGCGCATACCTACCGTAGGGACCTTAGGTTTAGCCGATGCATCGATGCATCCAACGCCTTCCCGAGCCCGATCCAAAAGACCGCAGGAGACCACCAGCGAAATAAACTACGGTAGTGGGTGGGAGGGGAGCACTTTCAACGGCGAAGGGCAAGGAAAAGAATTTCTGCGTAACAATATCGCCGTCTGAAGATGTAGCAGCATGAAGCACTGCACGCTTCTTCATTTCTCTTTCAGACGAGATCGAGGTGCGCAAGAAGGTCATGAAGTCCAGAATGACGGAGCTCCTCATTCTGAACGTTGAAACTGATACTACGCCAAGTTCAGCGAATTGTTACGGCCCTGCCGCAATTCTAAACTAGTTTGCGATAATGTTGCCTTATGCTTTCATATCAAATAAGCATTAAACCCTCGTTAATCCCACGTGCTCGATCCTCCCCTGGGTCTTGATCTTACACCCTCAATGAAGGATTAAGCGGAGACCGTAATCTTAAAGAAACGGACAACACAATTGTATACTGGAAAACATATCATCGGTTCCCCTTCCAAATGGAGGAATATCTCATTTTCCTCTACCTGAACATTCGCACTACGCAGGTACATCTTTCTCGCTGTGGTGGCTCGGATCCAGTTCTACCAGAAACAGGTGGAAGACTCTTCTGAAGACCACGGAGCACAAAACACGGTGAGGTGAGTATAGTTTCGATTGCCCAGTCGTAAAAAGCCCAACAAGAATGCAACTGAATGACGTCAGATCTTCGGTTGGTTGTGGCAATTTTTATACGACTTAACTCTTTAAAACAGCGACATCCGGAAACGCACATTTGAAACGACAACGATTCGCTCCGGAGGGCATAGTTCCCTTGCTATTATTTAAGTACTTAACTTTCTGCGTCCTGGGTCGATCAACAATGTCGTATCCTCAGAAACCTCCGGCTCGATTGTAACGTACCCGGTACAAGACTGTTAATAAATCCTGGGAAAACGAGAACAACGTTTGACAAACGAAAAAGTAAGTTCGCCGTGATACCCATTAAAAAATCGGACAAAGTGTCGACAGTAACGGAAACGGTACTCTAGGAAAAACGAAGAACACATGCTCTCCGAGATTTAACGTTGTTGTGTCGCAACTCCTTCTTGCCGTAATCGTAGAATTGCGGTAAAATGCCCCTTACGCAAATAACGAGGTCATCCTACATACGTAGGTCACGAATTTCTCCGTCACAAATTTGGTGTTCTGTTGGAGACAGCATCACAAGAAACTTTCGCACAACTCCTGACGAAGTCATTTTGTGCGCACGAAGATATACAAGTTCTCGAAGGTTTGAAGCAGACATCCAACGATGATCATGACCGAACTCCAGAAACTGCCGTCGTCCCCCTCCCCATTGAACGTCATTAGGTCGGCCTCCGTCATTGCTGCAAATGTTGTTGAAGACTACAGAGAAGCCATCGGAAACCGAGAGGCTGCTAACATTGAAGACGACAGCGCACCATCTTCGAATTCTGCGTCGAAATTGAATCGTTCCGCTGGCGATGAAGATGAAGACACATCTGTCGATGGCTCGGCCGATGGCGACAATGCTCGAAAGAGAACAAGAGAAAGCGAAATGTCCCCAGCCGAACTACTCGAAGAGCGAAGGTCCAAGAATCGTCGGTCGGCACATCAGTCTCGCCTCCGAAAGAGACGTCAGCTCGTGTATTTTGAGCAGCAGGTTCATCTCCTTATGGACGAGAACCAGAAGCTTGTCACCGCCAACGAAGCTATGACTAAAGAACTCGCAGCCATTCGAACTGAAAACGCGCAATTGCGGGTGATGCATCAGAAGCCGTTTCGTTGCACATACTCTTCGCCTAACTCAAGGAGGAGGGCCAAGATGCTGCCAGAATCACACAAGCTCTTCAGTTAGCTCAGCATGGAGGTGGGGGCAAGCTGCGAAATCGCACAAGCGTTTCGGTTGGCTCAGCACGGAGCTGGGAACCAAGATGCCGTGAGAATCGCACAAGCTCTTCGGTTCTCTCAGCAAGACAGTGACGACGAAGCCGCGAGAATTTGCGCGTGCTCTTCGCTTATCTCAAGGTGGTGGAAACCCTTCGATGTTCCGTCGCTTCTAGAATGAGCAAACGATCAAGATGCGGGGATGGTTGACGGTTTAAGGCTGGACTCACCGTGAACTCGAGTAGGTAAATGCACATTAATTGATTAGAACGAACAAATCTTATGTTCATTGGTTCTCGCCGTGGACAGCGGAGGAACTTCTCGATCCTGCTAGGGTGCAAAGCACAAGACGGGAAGTTGGAGGGTGAGTTAAAAAGTCAAGAACGTCGATGTTTCGTTTGCGACTAACGTGTTGTGAATGTGTCGCAAAGGCGACACTGAATGATGGTTTACGACCAGCGCAGTCATTCTGGAGTTCGGGAGTTCTGGTGGTCAAGATGTCGGACTTCTAACACCCGAAACATCCATATCTCATTTTGGAACGTCGGGGTTCGGATGACACATTCAGCAGTCTGTTATGGGATATATGGAACATTGGGACAATGGATAAACCCTTCTTGAGCGCTGGTACTGGACATACAGTACGTAACAGCTTCGTGGTCACAATGTCACATCGCAAACTGCCGGAACAGTCAAGGTACAACAGCTGACAGCTGTTATTGTGCCGTTATTGACGTTGAAATTTCGTCCCCGCCAGCTGAGTCCCATCCGGCTTTGGATACGAAGATTCTCACGCCAACTGTATACGGCGAATCGCCAGTACGAAAACTACAGTTGTCCCGGACTGCTTTCCGCCCTCATAACCTCCTTTTCTACAACACCAATTTGTCCACATTAACCCAGTGCAATTCAACTGCAATTTCCCTTCATGTGCCAACTAATTTCCAACATGTGTCCCTCATCATGTTGGCTAAGTCTAACCATGTTGCAACAGTTGTTGCGACTGTCAATTCGCTGTGACGGAGTTGGAGCTGACATTTCAATGCCCTTATCAGTGGGATGAAGGCTTTGAATGTTCACTCCCACAACCTCTAACCCGAAAGTAGATCGGCAAGATTCAATCGGACCTGGATTGAATTGGTTCCTTCAAAGTGAAACCTAGAAATAAGCTCATAAGTTAAACAACAGAATTAAAACTCTACGTTTGACCGAACCCGGATTTCTACGAACTAGTACGCAGCCTTGATCACGCCGTGTACTTCGACTGGTTATTTTCGCCCAATAATAAGACTTACCCTCTAACGCACTTTCCTCTCCGGCAAGCTCGTTTCAAGTTCCTTTCCAAGGAAGTTACGCTCCGCGTCAAGGCAGGTCTCCTCCGGCGATCCTGCGACAGCCCCACGTCTTCCCAAGACTAGGCTGATTCATTGCTCTCTGCCAACTCGAGTACGCAGTCAGCAATCTGTTGAGTGGTTGAAGATCTGCTTTCCAAGCCAAGACTCCAATCATCATGTCGGTTCCACCATCTGAAGGCTCTACGTCCCCGACGAATCTTCCAGACGAACCTGTTGTTGGAATCCTCGGGACTGCTGTCGAAGGCCGCGGCAATCCAGAAGGATTCGAGATCTCCGATCCTGTCGACGTTCGCCTCACCGAGGCAATCGCTCAAGCCAGGACTCTTGCTACTGATGAAGAGTCTGTCTTGGGTTCCCAACTCAATGACTGCCCCAGTGGAGCTCCCAGCTCCTTCAAGCTCAAGCCTCTTGTTCCCCTCATTGGGGAATCACTTTGGTGACCAAGGATGAATGGTCTGCTTGGACAGGTGGAAAGCCCAACCACACCTGGACAGGTTTGGATGGCTCCATTGCTCTCCTAGAGCACACCTCTCCCAACCAGCTCCGCCCTGTCTATGTTTCTGCAGCCCAGAAGGGCTACAACTTCAGGAGAACTGGGCACAAGATCTCCTTCAAGCCAAGTGATGATTTGATCAGCTTCCAGAATGTTGTCTGGGATCATCTCAAGGACACTGGCATGGACTCCATTGCTTACCTCAGGGACCCAACTGGCGACGCCAAGATGACTAACGTTATCAAGGCTCACGCCAGGTACACGGTCCAGTCGGCAAAGTTGTTGGCGGAAGCTCAAGTTCAACGCTACGACAAGTATGACCGGACCAACGATATGGCAGCCAGGACCTATTGCTTGCTTCACTCTCTACTGAGCTAAGCAATAAGGTGACTGAGAAGTTGGATGATTCTGATTCCTTCCCAGTTGTTTGGCTCCAGTTCCTCAAGTCCATCCAGTCCACCTCCATTGAGAGGTTTGAAGATCTCAAGGCCATCATCAAGGCCAGGCTCCCAAGTCAGTACTCTGGAGAGAACCTTGAACAATTGGCAGCTCACTTCGCAAGGATGCAAATGAGTTGACAACTGCTGGCCAGTATGACCACAACCTCACTCTGGCCATGCTCAAGATCTTTCTTTTGGCTGGTGGTTCTGGCAATGAGGACTTCCGCTTCCCCTGAGATCTGTCAAGCAGAACTTGGAGCAAGCTCTTTTGGACATTGGATTCAAGGACAAGGAAGCTGCCAACCTTCACATGCAAGTCAACAAGCTGACCTACAAGGACATCTGCGCTCACGCAGAGGATGCCTACAGGACGCTCTTTGACAGGAAGGAGTGGCCACCTGCGTCACACTCGCGACTCAAAGGCTCCACCAGCTGCATTCGGAAACATGGCGACTCAATCACCAGAGCTGAGGTACTCAACCTCATCCAGTCAAGGCCTCCAACAATGGTGCTGGACTTGCCAAGAAAGGAGTCTGTCACAAGTGCAACAAGCCTGGACACTGGTCGCGAATGCCCAGAGAACAACAAGGGCAAGGGCAGGAATGGGAATGGCAATGAAAGACCAAAGGATGTCAAGTCCTGGAAGTCTACTCCTCCTCCATCTGGAGCACCCCAAGTCAAGCAAGCCAATGGAAAGGCTTTCAACTGGTGCAAGCTGCAAGCGTTGGACTACTACACACGCAACGGCAACGCACACTGGCGTCAAGAAGAGCTCTGAGGGCCCTCAAGGTGTTGGTTCTGCAATCAACAATGTCTCTCTTGCCTTCGATCCATCGGTGTGGACCACGGAAATTGAGGTCGTCCCAAGTGTGACTGACGCGCTCTTTATCCTGCGCACCATGGTGACCCGGATCCTCCCCGTACTCGTTCTACTGCTCACCTACGTGATGGCAATATTTTCAGTCCCGTTTGCAAAAACTATGTGGACCTCCACGCTGGAAATTATTCAACTCGCCATGGCGCATTTTAACGCCGTCGATTGGAGCCAAGTCATGGCAATCCTTCGAGCGCATGTCATGGTCGTTCGCCCGCACGTCTCGCAATTTTTGGAGGCTCACCAGGAGGCGCTCATTGCTCCATTGCTTTGGGCCTTACTGGCCATGGTCGTACTGTTCTGGCTTCCTAAGCCCAGCTCAACATCGCCTGAGCCTGATCCTAAGAGCTACCTTCGCCGCCATCGTCGTGCTCTCAAGCAACACAATCGCAAGGTCACACGACGCGCGAATGTTCCCCAAGCCGGAAGTATTCGCTCCCATGGACTGCATCGCAGGTACCCCATTAACTTGCGATCCATGGGACGCTACATTCGGAGCACCAACGTTGGTTGAACAACAGCAGCAAGTGCAGTTGAACGACCTTCACTCCAAGGTTGCAACTCTCCTTCAGCGTGTCGACTCGCTCAAGCGCTCCATTCCGCGATCAACTCACTGGACCTGCCGCCACTGCAACGATACAATCGTCCATGGGCCAACTGAACCTTGCCCCAAGCTCCGTAACACATCCCGCTCGCCATCGGATTTGTCGACGCAAGAGGAAGGGCCAGGATCAACCACTGCGATGTCAACGACGCCTACCTCGACGCTCCGCTTCGCCAGCAGCGACGCCGCTCGCAGGCTTCCCAAGTCCAACGGCGTCTATCGCCCGTCTCTCCATTGGCTTCCAAGGCCTAGGGAACCATCAGTGGACCTCAAGCAACTTCAAGCTGCTCGCAAGATGGCAATGCAAGTGAACATGGCTAAGTTTCCAAGCGGCAACTTCTCCACAATCCTTCGCATGGCTCTCCAGTCAACCGACCGCTTCCGCGAATCCCTTCCCAAGGCTTCAACGTTTCCTGTCATTTGGGACTCTGGTGCAAGCATCTCGATCCTCCTGACCGCAAGGACTTTGTTGGACCCATCAACACCCTGGCCCTATCACTCAACTGCAGGGCATTGCAAAGGGACTCAGGATTGAAGGCCAAGGTCATGTTCTGTGGGCAATGCAAGATACTCTGGGCAACCTAAGGATGCTCAAGGTCCCAGCATACTTGGTGTCTTGCATCAAGGTCAGGCTCCTATCCACCACAAGCTTGCTCCAAGCTTACCTGGAGAGACCATCACCATTGAAGCTCATCAACTGACCTTGAGTGGCACCTCTGATGAAGCCAGAGGGCAACTCATTGCAAGAGTCAACCCTGACAACAACTTGCCTACCTCTGATGCACACCGCAGCTCAGATACTCCCAAGGCAGTTGCAGCTCTCAACATTACTCTCAACACTGTTCATGAGAGCAACCTCAACTTGACTGAAGCTGAGAAGGAGTTATTAAGGTGGCACCGCCTTGGACACCTTTCCTTTCGCAAGATCCAATTCATCATGCGAACTGGAGTCCTGAGTCGGGTGAGTCGCATCGATCACTCCATACTGCTGCTTGCCGAATTGTCAACCCTCCCAAGTGTGCCGCATGCCAATATGGGAAGCAACATCAGCGACCAGCTCCTGCCAAGATCACAACTGTTATCAAGGATCGAGCTGGAGTTCTCAAGGCAGACAACTTGCTCCCTGGACAACAAGTCTCCATTGATCACTTCATTTGTGGAACAAAGGAAGGCTCTTCTCTTCAGCTGGAAGGAGCTTGAACTCAGACATGTTTGCTGGTGGCTGCCTCTTCATTGATCATGCTTCCAACTTTGTGCATGTTGAGTTTCAGAAGCATCTGAACACTCATGAGACTCTGAAGGCCAAGCAGAACTTTGAGTTGATGGCAAGGGACAGTGGAGTCATTCCACAATCCTATCTCTCTGACAATGGTGGAAGCTTCACCTCAGCTAAGTTCACTGAGCACCTTGGAACTCTGAAGCAAGTTGTCAAGTTTGCTGGAGTTGGAGCTCACCATCACAATGGCCATGCTGAGAGGGCAATCAAACGATCATGTCGATTGCTCGGACAATGATGCTCCATTCAGCGGTACATTGGCCAGATGTGGCTGATGCAACACTTTGGCCAATGGCAGTCTCCCATGCTATCTTCCTTCACAAACCATGTTCCTGATTTGGCAACAGGTCTCTGTCCAAGTGATGTCTTCACCAAGTCCAGATGGGAGCAAAGGAAGTATCATGATCTGCATGTGTGGGGATGCCCTGTGTATGCTCTTGAAGACCATTGCAGATGGAAAGAAGCTGCCTCGCTGGAAGCCTCGGTCCATCCGCTGTGTCAACATGGGGCTCTCAAAAACATGCAAGCACAGTCCCCTTGGTTTTGAATCCAGAGACAGGGTACATCACTCCCCAATATCACATTGTGTTTGATGATTGGTTTGCAACGGTGGCTACTAATGTGGATGCCCTCCCGGATTTTAATACAACGCGTTGGGCCCGTTTGTTTGGCGACTCAAGATATCAGTTCCCATTCGATGACAACGACAACAATGCTACAGAGGAAGCGAATGGACTCCCAAGCTACAGAAGCCATCAATGAGAACCAAACAAGAGTTGCTGCCTCCATGGATGAAGCTGTTGCAATTGAACAACTCCCAGTTCCTCCCTTGGCTGAGGCTCCACCCAGGACACCAACTGTTCCACAGCCATTGCCAAGCTCTCCATTGCTCACTCCAAGGCCTCCAACTCCCATGATGTCTCAAACGAGGAGCAGTCTATCGATCCTCGGTCTCTCCAGTCTCCTCCAACGCCAGACATCAGAACTTCACCTCTGCAACGCCGTCCACTCCAGCTCACAAGCCAAGGAAGAGACGCCACGCAAGGTCCCAGCTACCCCGATCTCCCCAGTTCATCAGCCAATCTTCTCCCCAGTTCGGGAGCAGACCCCAATGTCTGAAACGAGGAGAGTCCTGTTCCAGACAATGCATTCGCCCTTGACTCACCACGACGAGCAACCAGTCAAGTCGCCTCCGCCACCAACGTCTCCGCCGGTCCAACCGCATTCGCGCAGCACCACAACGCCTTGGATACGATAACACTCAAGGCCATGGATACTTTGCTTCTCCAAGTGCTTGGATCTTTGAGGAAAATGGAATCATCCTTTCCCCAACTGCCTTCAAGGCAGCTGCATCTGATCCTGACACTCTGAGCTTTGACCAAGCTATGGCTGACATTGAGCATGTGACCAAGTGGATGGAGGCAGCTGCTAAGGAAGTGGCAAGCCTTGAGAAGAATGGGACTTGGAAGGAAGTCAGTATCCTTGAAGCCAAGACCAAGATTCTCCCAGGGACTTGGGTATTTCGGCGCAAGCGATCCCCAGATGGAGAAGTCACCAAGTACAAAGCGCTACTGTGTTCGAGGCGACCTTGAAGAAGGAGAACCTGAAACCTATGCCCCAGTTGTTGCTTGGAGTTCAGTTCGATTGTTCCTTGTCTTGTCCCTAACATTGGGATGGCAAACTTGCTCCATTGACTTCAGCAGTGCCTTTGTCCAAGCCAACCTCTGGCCCAGTCTGGATCCACATGCCAAGGGCTTCAAGTCTGATCAGCCAAGTGACCAAAGGACTTGCCTGACTTGTTAAGAGCCTCTACGGCCTCTCGGTTGCTCCCCGCCTTTGGTATCAACACATTCGTGAAGCACTCCTCCTCCAAGGATTGAAGCAGAGTGCCACAGACTCATGCCTCTTGTACAACAAGACCATCATGATTGTTCTCTATGTTGATGATCTTGGGATTGCCTACTCCAACAAAAGGATCTTGACAAACTGTTCCAGGATCTTACTGATTTGGGTTTGGAGTTCACTCGTGAAGGCACCTTCACTGATTTTCTTGGAATCAAGTTTGTCAAGGATGAAGTCTCCAACACTGTCACCCTAACACAAAGGGTTTGATTCAGAAGATCATAAAGGCAACAGGACTTCAAGACTGCAACCCCAACCACACTCCTGCTATGCAAGCATGCCTTGGGATTGACCCTGATGGAGAACCCATGGATGAGTTCTGGAACTACCGCTCTATTGTTGGAATGCTCTTGTACTTGTCAACAAACACAAGGCCAGACATCACATTTGCAGTAAGTCAAGTTGCCAGGTTCAATCATTCTCCCAAGAAGAGCCATGCCATGGCAATCAAAACAATTGTCCGCTACTTGCACTGCTGACAAAGGAACTATTGTGACTCCCACTGGAGACCTCTCTCTTGATTGTTATGTTGATGCTGACTTTGCTGGCCTCCATGGTCGTGACCCTGATCATTCTGACACCAGCGCCAAGTCCCGCACCGGCTACATCATCACCCTTGGAGGTTGTCCAATTCTCTGGAAGTCTCAACTGCAAACAGAGATCTCCCTGTCTACATTGGAATCTGAGTACTCTGCTCTCAGTGCAAGCATGAGGACTCTGTTGCCACTTCGTGATCTTCTTGGAGAAATCTGCAAGGAATTGACTCTGCCACCTGACTTCAAGTCTACCATTCGCTGCCGCGTCTTTGAAGACAACAACGGTGCTCTGCTGCTCGCTACCAAGCAACGCATTACTAATCGCACCAAGTACTTCCTGGTCAAGTGGCACTTCTTCTGGCACCACGTCCGCAACGGAGATGTCGAAGTGCTCAAGATTGCAACCACTGACCAGTTGGCTGACTACCTTACCAAGGGCCTCAATCGAGAAGTTTTCGAACGCATTCGAAAGCTTGCTCAAGGTTGGTGACACGCGGCACCGCCGCACTTGTGTTGGGTGGATTTAAGAGTGTTCCCTCTTATCCTGCAAGCCCATATGTTTATTGTTCATGTCCTACATTTTCACCACACCATCACTAATCTATTTCTTGTTTCATTGAATGAGAGGGAGAGTCAAGGTACAGCAGCTGACAGCTGTTATTGTGCCGTTATTGACGTTGAAATTTCGTCCCCGCCAGCTGAGTCCCATCCGGCTTTGGATACGAAGATTCTCACGCCAACTGTATACGGCGAATCGCCAGTACGAAAACTACAGTTGTCCCGGACTGCTTTCCGCCCTCATAACCTCCTTTTCTACAACACCAATTTGTCCACATTAACCCAGTGCAATTCAACTGCAATTTCCCTTCATGTGCCAACTAATTTCCAACATGTGTCCCTCATCATGTTGGCTAAGTCTGGCCGTGTTGCAACAGTTGTTGCGACTGTCAATTCGCTCGTGACGGCGGAGTTGGAGCTGACATTTCAATGCCCTTATCAGTGGGATGAATGCTTTGAATGTTCACTCCCACAACCCTCTAACTTCGCGAAAGTAGATCGGCAAGATTCAATCGGACCTGGATTGAATTGGTTCCTTCAAAGTGAAACCTAGAAATAAGCTCATAAGTTAAACTAACAGAATTACAAAACTCTACGTTTGACCGAACCCGGATTTCTACGAACTAGTACGCAGCCTTGATCACGCCGTGTACTTCGACTGGAACCAACCCACCAGAGTTGGAAACAATGGAACACATGCAGTACAAGTAACACGTAACAACCTGACAGCAAAATTTCCCTGAAATAACGACACTGGCTCAAAAATTCGTCTCCATCCAGAATTGACGTACACATCACGACACAATGTAGGTTCATAAACCTTGTTCTAATTTTCCAAGTTGGACTGCACTCATCCCCAAGAAAGTTTTTGGATATAGTTGACTTTGTTGTCAAGCAGTTTGGAAAAGAAACATGGATATCATGAAGGCAATGAAACAAAGCCGGTGGCGTATCATCAATCCTTCCAAATGACATTGAGCTGGACACTTATGCTTGCACTCATACCATACCTACACAGCATACTGAGGTGGCTACATAGTCATCAGATGCTCCAAGTGGCGACAAACCGCACGCCATCTATCCTCCTAGTGGTTAAAACCGCCACAGAGAGG
>JAKSYS010000871.1:0-14350 GCA_022925895.1 Fragilaria crotonensis
CAAAAGTGCATGTTCGTTCCAATCAGCGTCAAATCACGAAAAGAAACGTACCTATTCATCCAGACGTACGGATCTCGAATCGTCACGGCTGGTAGAATGTTGGTGGCATCGACCCCCTCACTCTTGAGTGTCTTGTGTTTCAATCGAAATTCTTCATCACCCGGCGGCGTGTGCTTTCCCCATGGAACTTGCCATCGGACACCTTGATTCTTCCAACCGTACTTGTCCATGCGCGGTTGGATGTGACAATTGTGGATCAAGAGTTCTGCCATGAGGTTCGTTCCCGAGTTGAACGTGCCTGCCGTCGATACAAAGTGATCGGAAGGATCAGAATGTGTTTGGAAGGCTTCGCATTGATCGAGACCATATATTCGTGGTTCGTGCCCGTACAGGTCCGTGACTTCCTTCCATGTTGGCAAGTCACGAAGTATCTTGGCATCCAATTCCTGATACGGAATGTTGGCCTCGGCCAGCATGTCCAAAATGGGTTTCTTTTCACTGCGAATGACTGCCAACTCCTCGTCTGTTAGGGGTGTGGAAGGACCGTTATTGTCGAGTGTACTGTTGACGCCATCCACAGGTTGCTGCAGCTCCTTGAGCTGATCCTGCTGTTCTTTATAAATTTGGTCGGCATGCATTTGACGCATTCGATCCAAAGCCTTGAACTCTTCCAGCGGTATCCCAACATCAACACCCAGATGATCGTATGCATTATTATTCTTGGATGATGATGATCCCCATCCAGCCAAGTGACCATTAATAGCATTACCCCCGACAGATTGTTGAGTATCAACGTAATGCAAAATGTAGGCCACGTCGGCTAAACAAAAAGCTAAACCAATCAACGAGATGGTCCATAACAGAGCCGATGATGATGATGATGATGATTTCTCGGGAGGTAATGCATCTTTCATTTCCTTTTGGAGAGGACGCCTTCGAATGCGTCGGGTCCGAGGAGCACGTAACGCATTGGCCTGCATTGTCGTGACTATGTCCTGGGTTTTAATGTCTTGCGTTGCCAAGTTGCGGTGGAGCACGGGAGAGAATTTATGACGCCTCTTGAAGCAATACTGTAGTACTTGTGCAACGTAGTACGGAGTACTGGACTACTCGGAGAACAGAGATGAGAGATGAGCAGATGACAAGACTCGTGGTTCAAAATCTACTGTAGTGTACACGTACCATACGGAAAATGTAAAATACCGCATGTAAGAATACTACCATACCGGTAGTAGACAAGGTGAGGACCGGTACAAGTAGTGCAACGTGCAACGGACCGTCTACTACTCTACTAGTCGTACTGTAGTAGCCAGGAATTCTATACAGTACAAAGTGTGTAGTGTACATAAATTCCAGTGCTACAACTTTGTAAAAGTACAGTAGGTGCTAGGTGCCACTCGGAGTATCCAAGCCGGATGACAATGAGACAAGCAAAACGAAGAACTAAAGCACTATTGTACTCGTACCACATTAACATCTGGAAGTTTGTTACCTGGTAGCTCCATTTGCTATCGTGGACTATAAGGTGCCCGATGATTACTTACCCCAGAAATGAGCAAATATGTTAAACTCCGGAGCATATTAGTAAAGAGTCCATAGTCCATAGTCCATACTACATGCTGCCAAGGTCCTCACGTCCTGATCAGCAAATGACATACCTACCAGGGCGTTTGAATACCTCAACGAGGCAATACTACTATTGCACATGGTTGATCTATACAACGCAATGGGCAAGCAAATGATGCACTCCTAAACTTGGGGAAGGGGGGGGGGACGGTGCTCGGCCAATCCAATGTTTTTATCATGACATATAATCAGTATGGTATAGTCAATATAGTCTGCAGTGTTTGTTCGCATGTTGTGCAAACTATAGAGTATTCATCACTTTGCAAACATTAATAAACACGGAATGCACAACGAGACCGATAAGAAGGCTTTCGTTTCATTGCCTTATGATAGGCCGTGCTTTGAGTACCACGATTGCACATGAACTCGTAAATTACATGTGGTAACTCCGTTTCGTCGGCAGGCATCACGGTAATCATGTCATGGAAAAACACACGACTCCTTCCAGTGGACCCATTTTGAACTTTTAACTAGTTGGTGAGTAGGCAATAATGTTGCAAGGACCTACAGTCGATGAGGCCTATGGCCTATGGGTGTCGCATGTCAGAACCAGGCGTTTTCGGTGAGTTAGTAGACTACCACATATGTACAACTACAATCTAGATGGACCTCGATGGTAGACGTTGGGTTCTGATGAATGTAATACCTGGGAACTCAATTGATTCCTTCCTCCGGGTATTCTTACATACCGGTGGATCCGGGTCAGGAACCGAGGTCCTAATAAGAGGACACGGGCGACAACGAGATAGACCAACTGGAACACTATCCCGATGGAAAGCAAGTGGAATTAAACGCAAGCAAGTTGGACCTTCCAACATTAGACATGTTCTAGCGGTGAACTCCTCATGGCTAGCAATTCATTCGAATCCTTCTTGCCTTGAGCGACCGTTTGCTGGAGATCGCCAGCACAAATGCTAATGCCACGATGGACATTACCAGATGTTGCTCCAAGCACCAGATCATGCCAAATAACGCCACTGCAGGAATCATAAATAAGCCCATCACAAAAGCATTCTGTTGAACCAGCCAAGTAGCAAACTGCAAGGGCACCGTCACCCACAACGAGACACCCTGCTTGGTGTGTCCCTCACGGGCTATTCCAAGACGGTATGCGAGACGGTGTGGGGCTTCAAAGGCATGCGCCAACCATTGCAGCGTGAATGGCGTCGACAGAGACTTGCCCAAGAGCAGGTACTCGGATGTTGGTTGCATGCTCACGTAGGATGAGGCAACAATACCATTGACCACCACGCGACCAGATAGCGTGAAGGGAGCATACATACCACGACGATCGATCGTGTCAATATTCCGAATGGTCGTTAGTTCGCCATTCGGCAGTAGTAAGGTGTCGCCTTGCTTGAGAATGCCTGCGGGAACGGAGTGGTCTTTGCGGATGAAAACCATGTGCTCCGGTGAGATCTCGAGAGGACTATCTTGATCTGTCTCAATCTTGAGGTAGGTAGCCATGATGAAATCGTGCTTGTGCCCGAACGAGTAGACTGGCTCATAGGTCCCAGAATCAGTGAGAACCTTGTCGCCAACAGCAAGGTCTCTCATCAGCACGCTTCTCTTATCCTCGGTTAGGACTCTCACTTCCCCTGAGAAACAATACGCAGGTGTGTTGGAGTAACCTCGCGTCGAAGTGGTCGCGGTAAGGGGAGATGACCTGCTTGAGGAGGGTGTTCCCAGGTCGTTCTGTGCAACGGTACCCTCCTTTGGAAGCCAAGTACTTGCAGCTTCCGGCACAGCAAACGTATGCTGAGCTATTTGGATTGCAACGGCGTGACTCGAGGGGAATACACTGCTGGACAGCGACACCTGGCAAGGTGCATTTGCAATACCTCCTCACCAGGGTTTGCGCCATGGAGCAGACGGACACGAAGGCACCGTATTGATTATCGTCATACACATCAATGCACGAGGCACCATCCAGTATGCCTCCCTGAATAATTCTGTTAACATCTCCAATTCTCTTGTTACCTCCACAAAGATTGCATTTCTGAGTGTTTGTGAATCCAGGTGGTTTGCAATCCGCTCCGTTGTACTGCTTGCATCCACAAGGATCTGACGTCGTTAACGTTTTGACCTGAACATTTCCACACTGAGTTGGATTAAAGTCATTCGCATTGGCAAGCCTCTGAAGCTGTCCGCACGTCTTGGTACCTAGACCAGTGACATAAATGCTTTTGCTTGTTCTGGAGAGGTAGCTGAGGAAAATGCGAGAGTGCGACAATGTGAAGTTGTGAGTGATAAGCACTATCAAGCACGGTTCTATACTGAGTATTGGTGCGTGTGTCCAATACTACTGAGGAGTGGTATTTCTAGCACTCACCAATCCGATCTGGCACAAGGAAAACATCGAAAGCTTCCATTCCCTGGATCAACCTGGGCAAGAGCGACTGCAAGCATACAGCTCAAAATGATCACCACTTTCATCTGCATCATCTTTAGGGAGTTATGAAGTACTAATAGTAGTCTTTATTGTTGTCGGATGCGTTACGATGTGCACTTTTTCAAACAGGAGAGGAATATCAACGTCGGAAGGAGGTCTTACAAAATGTGATTTTGATCTGCCTGCCCACGGGATTACTGACAAAACCGATGCGACTCCGACTCTTGAAAATAATCCACACGTACACTCGATCGAAAAGTGGTCCGCCATGGACACATCAACGGGTGGTCAATGCTAATTGAATATATACGTTCGCGTATATTTTGAAAAGATAGTTCTGGACAAAATGTTTTATGTGACACAGGAGAACTTCGAAAATACGTATCGGCAAGCTCCTGGGCGTTCTATTGGAGGAGGGCATTGGTGAAAGGAGAAGTAAATACGTCGAGAAATCCTCAGTTTTCATTCTTTTCGTGCCTTTTTCCAGTGTTCCAAAGGCACACGACAGTAGATGGGTTTGAATGCAGTGCTCGGAGACGGTCGCTACATTGTTTGTACCTATACTGTATATATGCAAAATTTGTTGCTGCCAATGCGTCGCTCTCAGTACCGTCACACTTGCTGAAATGTTATCACTCTACGTGGGATCTAGTATTAAGTTAATGTGCACGTAGCATTGGATTACTGGACTACCGGAGGGGAATTGAGGGACAAATGAGAGGTTATGTCCAATTCATTCTCTAAATATTTATCATATATTCCTCCGAAGCGTGGAGTCAAACAATTTGAAAGCATTTTTTATGTCTTACAAACCGGGTTGAGCTAGGGAGGGCAATCGGGATTGCGCGCGTACCAATCCCTAATTCTGATTTCAATTAAGAGGATACTCCGACTCGCCCGATGCCCTGCATTTTAGTCGACGACGGTAGCGCTATACGTTGTCTTTGGAACTTCACTACCAGTGCGATAGTAAGTTACAAAATGGAGCCGATACTCCGAGTCTCCGAATATGCCTTGTCTACTCCGCAGAACTCATTTTTTCCACTTCCATACAGTGAAGGAATCTCCGATGTGATGGTGTCGCTGTATGACATAGTCTACGGCGTGCAGAATAAATTCATGCGCACGAGTATGGGAGTATTCGTATACAACTATGGTAGACACTGTCCCTGGTACTAGCTAGTACTACGGGATACTCCGCGTACTCGAGAACTCGAGAACTCGAATACTCGCGTACGGACTCTCATACGTATGAACATATACAGATCATCATAGCCCCCTCCATAATTAGGCACCAGTCCCATGTTGAGAGTGTCGACGTGTCGACTATATTCGAGTACATGTCGTCAACATACTCCATAGTCTGTACTCCGATGATTCTATGATAGATAATAGATAGATCATCAATTCTTCTGGCACTCCGAGTACGACGTACTACGAATGTATCCGGATTTCATGCATCAAAGCATACCACCGAATACGGCGTCCAACGTGAAGGCTAACGTATGTGAAAACCATACTAAGAGACAACGTACAGTTATCACATCTGTACTCCAAGCTCCCATGACATGTCGCGGAAAGGGGGAAAACAATCAAGTCCCGAACAAACCCTTCAGATCTTATCAACTTAAACATTGTAGACAATTCAATCTGAAGAGCTAAAGCCTTTTTATAATGCCAGTCATATTTGCCTGTGGATCATAGTTCCGACTGTAGATCACGTTGATTGCCCTCTGGGATCTCTGCCCTGGCAAGTTGAGGACAGTAGGGAGACTCGTATAGCGCCTCAACAAATATGCGACAATGGCAGTCTTCTCCATCCAATGAAAAGAAACGATCGGGACCGCAACTCAAGACTCCAATCGTGTCGACAACACACCCTTTCGACTTCGTTCCCATCCTTGAGCATTGCAAGTGCCCATGACCCGTCCTCCGCAAACAATTGGCGTAGTACAAGGTAGCAAGCTTCGAACTCACCAGCATTTATAATGAAAGCCATCTTTGGCGAACAATTTCAGTGATCCCCAACAAGTCAAGTTGTACCCGGCACTTCCCATGTTATAGTAGTAGAGGTTGCCCAGAGCAGCAGGTAGTAACCATCAAACAGCAGCATGTAAATGTGGTTCAGGCAGGCGAGCCAGTAGTCGGGATCGTAGCTTTTCTGGCAATAGACCACCCGTCCCTGAGGAATGAAGAAATCAGAGTTCAAAATAGTATTTGTTCACAAACTTCAAAATTGCGCTCGTCACTCTCTGCCGCATATCATATCGAATGATTCTGGACCACCTTGTGGGACAACAGCTGGAAGCCGAAGATCGCTTTCGGTCAAAAATGCAAGAAATCCATCACTCCCCTAGACCCACATTCCGCAAATGTACCAGACCTCTGCTGCGTTTGCTGACGCTGTGGCGTGAATCATGCACAGTAGCTATCACAGCATCAAACTGCCAAAGATCCTACGCTCTGACCTCTCATGGCAATTTTGAGGTTTCGCGGCACCAACGTATCATCAATTATACTCCAAGTAGTATCGACGGTACTTGTTACTTTTTTTTGTACACATCCTACGGATGGTACGAGTGACGCCAGTGCCAAATTGAAGCAAATTGGGATCAGAATATCCAATTCTGCATGCGCGTACGTTGCATTTTGATATTATTCCGATCCCGGTACTAGCTACACAAATCTACCTTCCAGATATTATACAGTACTACCGTATTAATTTTCTCGCCTCTTCAAGAATCTATGCATTTATACCACTTCGGTGGTATTTTCCAGATAATACTGGAGTACCGACGAAGCATCAGCAGTGCCGGGTCGGATGATGGTCAGCATCAGGCGTGAAAGGTTTCCACGAATGAAGACCAAGGCCAACTCTAGAGAGTTTCAACGATCAGATACACGACCCCAACTCTGGGATTGGGGTTATCAGGAATATGTGCCTGCTACTACTGCCCAAGTAAAGGTACCTGGTAGTGATTAATGGCGCAAGTCAAGCGTTGGCATGGGCGAATCGGTACCGCCTTCGTAACTAAATGTCAGTTTTTACTTCTGAATACTCTAGCTAGCTAGTAGTCTTCCCTCTGTCAGACGTTCAATGCCAAAAGTCATGAAACAATATCGAAAACTCTGGCATTTAACCAAACCATCATGATCAGAGTTGTTATCCTCAGAATGAAACAATGTTTGGAGGTCATGCACTTCAATGTAGTTGGTTTAACACTTCAGAAACATGAGGATATGCCTGACAAATGATATTTGGTAAAACTGCTGGTATTTAGCCTAATCTGCAACCTTTTACCATAAAGATGCACACCAGCCAAATTTCAAGAATGCCAGTGCATTGTCACCTACTACACGCACCTAGTAATGTGACGCCCTTATATCTGCGAGAAGATATTGAATAGTGGGCGGGCATAAAATTCTGCAATGCTTGATGACACCTGCTTATGGTCACTGGTGGTTGAGGAAAACTCTCGAAGAACAAGTTGCAAGGGCAGAATTTGACAACTTGCAGACCATGTCACATCTTGTACAAGCAACAATGCTCCAAACTGGCTCCTCCATCAGTGATTCCAATATTCTTGGCAGGAGTATGGAGAAGGATGAAGAGGAGTCCAATTGCGCTGACAACAACAAGAATACAAGAACTAGTATTTCAGTGCCTCTTATTAATGGTTAAGACAATCAAGAACATAACTTCAATAAATTGTTTTGGTGGAGCTTAAAGACTTGAAGAATGTATGAACTTCACATGTAACTCCTTGGTTTCAGTATGTTGCTTGAATGAAGAAATTTCATCATTTTCATGCTGGACAGAGGTCCCAACCCCCTGCAAGGACATCTAGAGGCTATGCAATGCCAAGTTCCGTCTTTGCTCAATTATTAGCTCCAAACAGTTTCTCCTTCATTTTTTGCTGTCATGATTGCCGAATGTCCCCGTCCAGTCATACTTTTGCGCGTTGAGCGCCTTCTTCAAGTTACATGCAGCTGCATTTGACCCTATAAGAGGGAGTCCATCCGGAGTAATTGAGATTGGCCCATACCAGATGATGTTGACTCACCCTCTCAATGAGTACACCATCCAGCCAAAAGCTCCATCTGTGCCGATTTATTCCGAGCCATCACTTCCTGCATAGAAACATGTCTGGCAATCCAGACTGATGGTGAAATGATCCATGAATGGCATCCAGTGGTGTCAAAACACATCATATTCCCAAGCGTCAAGGTTTGCGTATTCCCAATGTCAAGGTTTGCGAGGAAATCTCCAAAGGATTTTTTTGCCCTGGATGCGCGCCGAGGTTGCAATAAGAAGGGCATAGTAGTATGCATAAGGGTGTACTGGCTTTGATCCGCATTTCTACTTTGACGGCCGGGATTGCAACGGCTGGCTGCAGGGTGGTGAAACATAAAAGTTGTCATGTCCTCTTTTTGTGCTGCATCATCTTTTTTTGAATCATTTGGCATTTAATATATCCGCATTGATTCTGCTTAAAGTGGTGTGTGTTTTGACTTATATACTTTGCAAAGTGCTGGTGTACTAGCTAAACAACGACTGGGAAGCTCTAGAAAGCCAAGAATTGACAGGTTGAAGTTGTGTGCTGCTAGCCTTCAATGTTGATCTTCTTGTGGCTGCTGACAATAGATGGTTGGCTACCTTTGTATTGGTTTGCTTGAATCAATGCTGTCTCCTATAATATTCTTTGTCAACTCTGATGGAGTTCATGTGTTAAAGGAGGCCATGGTGTACAGTTTAGTTGGCTACACCTTCATTGCTTTGTAAGCCTCCTTTGTGGTGAGGTCAATGGTGAAAATCAATTAATTCACGTTGTTAAGCTTTAAATTAGTTCAAATTTATTTATGATGTGTAAAAGGATATAGTTACGTCTCATAATCTCTTGGTCCGACTTGTGTTCAGTTTGTGGTATCCACACCATAATGTATCTGCCATGTTCTGGTTCCAATGTAGGTTTCCATTTGATTAATTTTAACACAGAGGAACTCTTGTAGCAAGAAGAATGCTAGCCACATTGCTTTGATGAGATGTGAAAAAGGAGCTATTGTTGTGAGGCAGGCTCTTCAGAATGGGTGAAGCCCACCAGCCTGTTGTACATGGTGCCCAGCATGTGACCATACATTTGAGGAAGAGTGTAAGTTGTCTAAGTCCCTGCCTGTTGATCATACAGATGTCAAAAAAGGGTCATCATATTTGCTGGCCGCCGGATGAGCCATGTACACAAACAGATTATGAAACTCAAATTTCTGAACTAGGCTAAATGTCTCGATAACTTGGATTTGCATGTTCATGAAAGATAATTCTTGGTAAACCAAAGTCTAAGGTGATTCGCAAATAAATGGGTATGTGCCCTTAGAAACTTGTATTTAAAAACTGAATTGGCACCCAACGAGTCTGAACTTAAACAAAGGTGTTGTTCTGAATGGTGTGGTGGCTGCTGCTCGTCCCAAGTGCTGTTGATTTTGTAGTCTCAGGTGACCCAAGACTTGCATCATACTCATGGCTATCAAATTGTAGGGGAATTGGTGCCTAGTTTTGTGGATCCATTCCTGCATCTCCAATACGTCCAAAACCTATCAATTTGTATCCCTAATCTTTTGCTCCCTCCATCATTGCAATGGTGCAATGGTCAGGTACCTAGTGAGATCTTGCAAAAAGGTTTCCACAAGAGGTTGTTCCAAATTTAATGACTATCAACTTCATTAGCAGGTACTTTAGTACTGTACTTCGTTGTGCGGTACATGTTCTCAGTACTACACTACACGAGTACCTGGTATTGGAAAACTCAAACAATGCTGGAAAAAATGATGCGCAAGCTGCTCTCGATGCCTCTCACCTCTGAAGCACACACGCGTGCCATTGATTCCGCATTGCCGATTGCCAACAAAATTAATAACTGCGTTCTGTCAGGATATCAGTTTCTAGTGTAGTCAAGTTTAATCACTGCTAGGGGATTGGGAATATGGCATTGGTAAATGTGAATAACATTGTAAGTGTCGCAATTGCAATCGAAAGATCCTTGTTGTATCGGTCAGATGGATCAACTTTGAACTATCTTTCTCCATTGTGTAGTTGGTTTTTTTTTAACTTGTTGATGATTTCCGCGTATTATTATGATGTATTGAAGAGATTGGTTCTATCTGAAGTTTACGTTATGCGAGCAAAGTGGTGAACAATAAACATGAAAACAAATATTTGACTAACACCATCCGTCACGCCATGTCCAACATGATGTTGAATATCAAACGTTAAATGCTAAATGTCAAATGTCAAAATACAACAACAACAATATACAACAACAACACGAAGCTCGTCATGGACAACCCGACAACATTCGCAAGTCCATTCCAATTTGAAATTACCTTTGAATGTTTGCAAGAACTCGATGACGATTTGGAATGGAAAATGTTGTACGTCGGAAAAGCTGCCGATTCGACTCAGGATTTAATCCTCGATGAGATCCTTGTTGGTCCCGTCCCCGTGGGTGTCAACAAATTTGTATTGCAGGCGGACGCTCCCGATCCGAATCAATTGGAAGAATTGTTGGGAGTTACCGTCGTCCTCGTCACATGCTCCTATCGAGAACGGGAATTCGTCCGTGTGGGGTACTATGTCAACAATGCACTGGAGGGGTACGATCCAGAAAGTGGACAAGCACTGCCGTCACCGTTGGACGTGACCAAGGTGACGAGACAAATTCTTGCCGACAAACCGAGAGTTACCAAATTTCCAATCCCCTGGGGAGATGAGACTGAAATTACAACAGCAACAACAACAACGTCAACGACAGAACTACCACAATCAGGTATGATGATGAGCAGTAGTCATGATGATGCCATGGAGAGTGACAACCTTGTTACGAATTCTATGGATCAAGGGCAAGAACCCGAATCAGAACCTGAAATGGATGACGTAGAAGGCGAAGAGGGCGACGAAGATGACGACGATGAGGAGGACGAACCCGATGGAAATGAAGGGGACGAAGTGGATTTAGAAGAAGAAGATGATGATGAATAGGACTTTTTCACAGGCAGTTATTCGACAATATGCAGTAATTGCCAAGGCGACTCCTGGCACGCTTTATTGTGTCAGAGTCGGACTGACTGCATATATCTTGAGCCATGGTAACAAGGTATTTATTAGTAGTCTTAGGATATTTGCTACGTAGGTAAGGTTAACCCAATTGCCGTGCTATGAATGATGTCGAACCTGCCTGTGTGCCTAGAATTGGTACGCAGTATGGACTACAATAGCATCAAAACTCCAAGTTGGAAATTTAAAAATTAAGTATTCGAGTGCTGTCGATTTAAGTCGTCAAACTCATAATACTATTGACCAAATCCCCATCATTCTCCTTCAAGGCCTTGACAGCCTTGGCACGAGAGCAACCAATCTGGGACATGATCAATTCCACGTCGTTTGGATCGAGACCCGCTTCGTCCAAGACTTCATCCTCTTCGACAGCAGGAGCGGCAGGAATCTCTGGAGGTGCTTCCAAAGGTGGCATGGCAGCAGCGGCTTGGGCGGGCTGGAATTGCTTGGCTGCTGCGGCTTGGGACGCCGCACCGAGATCCTCCGATTTGGCTTCGCCAAAGACAACATAGGTATCAGCCGTGGGGGACTTGAAGACATCTGGCTTGTTGATGACAAACAAGACATTCTTGCTCTTCTTGACAGTGACCCTGAGCACACCAGGAACTGGTCTCATTCCCAACTTCTGCATGGCCTTGCGAGACTTCTTCTCGGAACGGTTCTGCTTGGCCTCAGGTCCTCCAGCGAAGGCATCGCCATCTTGGCCGTCTTCCTGAGCCTCCAACTCGGGGATGTCGTCATCGTCATCATCCAACTCTTCGATCTGAGTTTAACGAAGAAATAATGATTATAGTTAATAACAGTGAATCAAATCGATGGCATGCAGAGAAATTGTTGAGTTAGATTTGCTCAATACAGTAGCACAGTACTTCTACAACATCAGTACAGTGTCTCCAGGTGGTTGACATGAACGAGTTGCGAGCGACGAGTGAAGATTTTACCGACGCTCACCCAACTATGGCGAGCATTCAATCGAACTGGCTCTGGGTCGTCTACAAACACTCCGATCCTGGAATGCAGGGTAACATCAACGCTGCGAAAGTGGCACCTGGCACGGGCGAAGATTCATTTCAACTTCAGAATTAGCGACTCCTTCATTCCACCTTCCGGCTCAACTCAACGGCAATCTCTCTCATCACTCCATCGTCTGACTCTTACCTGAGGAACGTCTTCAACCATGGTAAAGTTGTAATGGGGTAGGAGAGCTGTAAGTGTGGTTGGAGCACTGGAGTTTGTGGATGTTGAATGTTGACGCTCTTTGGTGCTACATACTTATACTTCTACATACATACAGAACACCTGTCCTTCCACTGCACCAGCGTGTAGGCTTCTATTTAACACATCAATTTAGAATAAATGTGTACGTCCATCATCCGATCATCGTGCGGCTGTCGTTGGATCGTTGGATTACACATTACCAGTACCGGTACACTGCAGCAGTGCACATTACATACTTTGTGCACTACAAGCAGTACGGCAGGAATAGGGGTTACTTGGAACTTGGAATCCTACTCCGTACTCCGAGAATGATTCTGCACAATATGGAGACTACTACTGGTACCTCGTACGGCAGTGGAGTATTACACCGGCGGGTTTGACCCCACTGTGTAACCTTGTACTGTTCAAGTACAGTAGGCAGAATTTGGATGAGTGTCGTATGCATAGCCGATGTCCAAAATAAATGTCATGATGCGACCATTCATTATCGCACTCCCACCTTGAAGGACATAGATAACCTCCACTTACGTCGTCACTCGGGAATCAAGACAAGATAAGACGTCAACCATGTTGCATGGGATCGATTCCTATCTCTCATCAGTCCCAACAACATCGAAGATGTCGCGCCAAGGGACAAGTTGTGTAGCGGAGCCTTGACTCCAGTACAATAGTACTCAATGACTGTCCTAATCTATAGCACGCTAGCAGAGGTTGAGCGCTTGTTGATTGCTTGAAGTCAACAAGCAGCAACTGATTGAGAACAAGAATGAGAAACCTCAGTTAACTTATACTGTACATTGTATGGATTTCAAAAGCGTTCGAGTATGACGTGTCAAAAACAGTGTCACAAACTGTTGTCATCTCATGATGCTTTAGTGCAAAACCTTCTCAACTCGTCAAAGATTGGATCATCATGTAGGCAATGCGTGGATGATGATGATGCCTCACTCTCAAAGCGCTCCTTCACCAGCAGTGCCGTGTGTCGCGCGTCATCAGCTTCCTTGCGAGCCGCTGTCAATTCCTCCATCATTTTTGAAAATCGTTCATCCTTTTTGCGACGACTGCTGCGGCGACCACTTCCTGATGAGGGCGATCCTTCTCGTGGTGGCGGTGGTGGAATCATGATGCGACGGCGGGATGAAGAAATTCCGTCTTCGCCGGAAGATGAATCATCCGTCATTTGCAGAATCGTGTCGGAGGAACTCAAGCATCTGGCCTTGGCCGTGATCCCTGGGATGAAGAACGATCCAACTGACCCGGCGCCGAGGGTAGAATACGAGGCATTCGAACGTTGAAAATCAGCGCCTTGCATACTGTTGTCATTTGTAGTCATGTTGGATTTTTGTGCTGGAATGATATGCAAACTCTGATCGCGTTTTTTTATGAGAGGGATGAGGTGACTGTTGTAGTCAGTTCGTCACACTCAAACGGATTGTCTGGGATCTTTTCGAGCCGTGTCTGTCTCGGCTCACGTTTAGTGGAAAACCAAAACTTAAACCGGCGTTGCCGTCAATAAAAGACTGGACATTTTGAATCTTAAATGATATGTGTCGATAGTGTCCTTCTATCCTATAATACCATTTGTCGATTTGTAATTATAAAACGATTTACAACAGCATCTCCTGTAACTCATCGTTTTCAACGTAAATGCCATGCAACGAAAACACTTGCTTTGACGTCGACGTACACAACGTACCATGGTAAGCATCAAGCTCCTGCGAACGTGGATAATTACGTTTGTCGTAGTCCACGAGCGATGCCTTTTCCCATCTCAAGATCTTATCAAAAGTCTCTCGTAGTTTGTCATCACTTCTTCTAGGAAGTCTGGAAAATCCTTGCTTCTTAAGTAAGCGAGCAGAACATTACCGCTATCATTTAACATTTAAAGGAGTAGACTATGTAAATTAAAGTAAAACCTACAACTTCAAAGTGACGTCAGCGAGTGATGTGACTTGAAAGGTTTATTATTCGAACGCAGGGGTGGGTTTAATTGCATTGAATCCATT
>JAKSYS010000872.1:0-14063 GCA_022925895.1 Fragilaria crotonensis
CAACTAAGCTCACAATACAAGAAACTAGAAAGTTAGTAGAGGTCATCTACTGTCACATTTCAGACGAGTATTATCGAGGCTACTGTATGGAAACTACAGTACAATGATTTAAGACAAACCCTCATGACTTGATGTCTTTTTTTAAAGACCATTTCAGGTTTGGCACTGAATGTTGACTTGTGAACCTTTATAATTCTGGATATCATGTTTACTTGCTTTGTACCGGTTCTGGTTTCCTTTTAATCAGACTTGTTGTTTGTAACATAATGCAACAACTCTTGCATGAGTAAATATTTTCAGGCTTTCAGGTGGATGATGTCTTTTCTTGTAAATGGTTTGTCAATCATGATAGACCATCATCCGTCTTGAGTACACCTCCATTATGGAGAGTGTGATGGGCATATTTGTGCTACTGGCACCAGACAATGCGAGCGTTGAAATGAAAAGCAATGTTCTTCAGGATGGCTGATGGTATAACACGGGCAACAGTTGTTGGCACAGAAATTAGCATGTCATCTGCAGAAATTCAATCCAAGGGAATAGTATGTTCAAGGAGTTGAATGGATCTTCAGTAACAGAAGGCTTTTTTCATGCAATATTGCTCCTCAATGAAAATCATCTACAGTGCAGCAATGTTGACATCATCAATGTGGTATGTAGTTCCAATGGCAATTGTGACTCTAATTTCACAACTGTTTGCTAGTGCATAGACCTGTAATTTGATGGATGTAATGAACTGTTCATCACCATTTGGTATAGGTGCTTCACATATTCTTCAAAAGGTATTGTTTTGGTGACAGAGGAATGTGCTCTACTTCTGTCATCTTGACTCATCACTGTAATCCATTTACCTGCACAAATGAAGTGCTCAGTGATGTTATCCGCAATGAAACAACCCATTATTTGTTCGAGAAAAGCAATGATTTGACATTAAACTAGCAAAGATGATGATTGGAATACAGGCTAAAGTATAGTTCATGTACTATAAGCTTTTTTCCTTAGTCCTAGTCAGCATCTTGCAATGATATTGTGTGCAGCAGGAACCCTCAGGCATTGGAGGATTTGTTGTGTATTGATGAATCACAGTTTCTTGATGCGACATAAAAGTATCATCGACCACGTAACCATCATGCTATTGAAATAGGCCAAGACTTCTTGTTGCCAGCTCCCCTAACTCCACCACTATGCCTGGTTCCTCGATAAAAATTTCTTGATGAGAAAGTGCATTGCCTCCCAGCCTTGCTGGTGTGAGAAGCGATGGAGATTGATCAACTTGTAGATAGTCGGCAATGTGACAAGACCCGCCCGTTCAAACGAAATAACTTGTTATGCCCCCTCCTTTTTCCAAACTGGAACCAGGCCTGGCAGAATTTGTTGGAATGACACTGATCTGATGCAACCATTTTATTTGTAACATCCTCCTTCCATCACAGTAGCACCATAGTAATCCTGCCGTAATGGTTGAATCCTGTCAACTTTCTTGCTTTGCAAGCTTCATCAGTGATGCAAACGTCCACAAGCAGATCAAGTGCATTGTCCATGGTGGTATTGGGACCGAGCTCTTTTTTCTTGATATCAAATGGTCACATCCATTAACACGGGCCCTCATCTCATCCCAATATTGCTCGATTGATTTAATCTTCCATGTCTGTAAAAAATGAGATGTTCCATTCCTATCTGCCTTAACACTGGTGTGTACTAGCTCCAAACGGGTTGCAAGTGTACCTCCCATAAAACCCATTACAGGATCCAAAAACTCTGGGTCACGTCGTACAAACGTACTGCATCTCTACAGGAGTTTTAAATCCAGTCCACCAGGACAAAGTCATGCACAGAATGCACTCAAATATGGACTTGTAATAAGCACGTGTATCACGTACGTCCTGGTATGGTACGAGTACGTCCAGCTTAGCAATGACAACATAGAAGCATCAACAACAACTACCGTACTTTCGACCCAACTTGCATCTTTCGAGGATAAGTCATCACGTCATCACCCATTCTAGAGAGATTGACGAGATCAATCCACATGTACGATTATGATTTGTGACGATGGTGTAACCGGGATGAATCACCAAAGTCAGCACAATCGATGGCGACTCACATTCCGAGCAAGTTACTCGGAGAACGCTCGAAGGAGGTTTTAAAGACTCAACTTCTCGATTGACTTTTGGTTGGACCACCATTGGAATTTTTATGGAACATCACTTGGCTGTTCAGATAGAATGCTCGATGGTAGGCTTGAGGGAAATCCTGATAAAGACGACAATAATCGAGGAAATACATGTGGACCCGATGGAAATGCATTCTGATGGAATGTCAGATGGCGTACTTGATCGTAATTCAGGTGGGATCACTGTTGACGACGATGGCATTGTGTCATGAAAGAGTTGGAGTAAGGATGGAACGTAGGAAGAAACATCACTGGGTGTGTTACATGAAATGTTTGACGGCATTACTGAGGATTGCTCATCCGACTGATCCACCCAACAATATGAGACTGAGAGCCGGATCGAATTCCCGACTGGCGGGTCCATGATGGAATCATTGAAGGCACACTCAATGGCATTTCAGCTAGCTATTGAACACTTGCTTGGGGAAGGTGTTGTGCCTGGCGCGATGTTGGGAATCTCAACTTCTCGATCGACTTTCAGTTGGAGAGTTTGTTTGATCACAAACTGCCTGCCTGCCATGCTGTTACTTGGCTAGTAAAATGGAGTATTTTGATGCCCAACTCCATAGCAACCTGGAGGCAATTATGGAATCCCTGACTGCAGCAATGATGTAATACCTGTTGGTGTGTCGGCAACGTCCTGCAGCAGGAAAGGACCTGACGTTTCATTGTCCTGGCTTTACGAAGCTAACAGTATTGAGGGGGGACTCAAGTCATAACTCAAGTTCAAAGATGCTAAACGAGCTCTGTCAAGTGGAGACTGCGGTAGTTTAATATGTTATGAATCAGTTACTACTGTGATTTTGATTGAGTTAGCATGATGTGTTTCATCATAACCAGGTCTTCATACAACAGTAACAGAGAACGACTAAGTGCTCGGCGGCCTACTACACAAGTATTCGTACCAGGTTCTACAGTACCTTATTCTGACAAAGTGCTATGCGGCGAAAAAACGATGACGCTAATTTCTGTCACGTACAAAATGTACTCGCACGTACGGCAATTCTTATTACTTCTTTATCCTGCACCGGAGGTACACTTGCAACCCGTTTGGAGGTCGTAGTATAAGCCGCTTCTTCGCATTCAAAATCCCTTAAACCCTAACCAATGATGAGAAAGTAATCCTTGCACTCAGTTTCACAGCCCAAATGAGTCCACCAAGAATTGCAGCAAGGCTGTAAGCCAGCATGTGAAAGATGATGAAAACATGATTAAGGACTTTCTTATAGCGGCTATCTCCACTCCTTGGCTGGTATGCGGTTTGAAGACTATCTGTGAAACAACAACGTCGGAAGGCAGATGGACACAGCAACCCAACTGGTGATGAGGCTGAAGAGCAGCAGGTGTTGGCGGCCGAAGATGATGACTTTCTTGCCAATCTCCGCGCCTTGGCGGGTAGTGCAGTATGCGGGTTGAAGACTATCTGTGAGACAGCACCAATTTGGAAGATGGACACAACAACTCAACTGATGACGAGGCTGAAGAGCAGCAGGTGTTGGCAGCCGAAAATGACAATCCTCCTGACATGAAAGCAACAAACAATAAACTACAGGCAAAGATAATGATTTCATCAAGTTGGTTGTTTCCTGGAAAGATTGTATTTGCTCACATGGGTCTGATTATATTGTTGTCTGGGTCAAGTGGTGAGGATTATTGGTGTGAGGATGAGGACAAGGGTAAAGAAAGCAAGAAGGCAGACAATCCATCCAGTGGGTACCAAAGATTTCCAGAATGGGCTTGTTTGCATTATCAACTTCATATAACTCTTTCATCAGGTAATACAGGAAAGACATTCACATGGGTACTTTGGCCCAACTTTAAGGAAAAGAAATCCTGCAGGTTCATTTGCTGGGTTATACAGAACAAGGAAAGTTCTATTTGTGATCATGCTGCTGTGGTGATGCCCTCAACAAAAAGCGTAGGCATTGAACAACTTACAATGAATAATTGTAGCTCTCTCTGACCTAAGTGCATTATACAGGTCAGCCAACCTTGTGGGAATGTTCCTCAAGACCTCACTAGCTACTACAAACAAGCTTGGTACAGTCCCAGGTAGGGAGCAAAGAACTAGGGATAAAGTTAAAGGCCAGCATGCTAAATCACATCCAGCTACCATGTCTCCTACGATAGGCAGTTCCATGTCTGACTGTCAACACTGACATACTACAGTACCATCTACATGCACAGTACATTATGTAAACTTGCACTTTCACTTTGACTACTGGTCTGTGCTCCACCTACTTGCACTGTTGCCACACCAACGTGCACTGTAGCTGCATCTATGTGCACTAACCACTCTTCTACTTGCACACCTGTAGCTACCTGGGACAAGCTGATATTCTTCTTTCTGATGGTAGTAATTGTATCCATCTTCTGCCATTACAGTATTTTCAAAATCAAGAATGGCAAACATTATTTGTGGCATGCCAAAAAGTCAGACTTGGGCTTTTGATCTTGGCTTGTGTGTATCTAATATTGTCACATGGACAAAGAAGGTTGAAAGGCAGGGCCACCATCTTTGCCCAAATAGTAGGCCTGTGTTCAAAGTCACTTTGTGTGAAGGAGCAAGGTTCTTTGAAGGAGGAGGTTGTTTTCTACTTTGATTATCAATGAAGCAATTCTCATAAAAATCTCTACTGTTGGGCAACAAATTTCTTTCGGCGGATGTTGAACACAGCACTCATGCGTAATATTTTGTTCACTTGCCACTCCAAAACCTTCTTTGAGTTCCTCTTCGAATTCCTTCTTCTTCTGAAGAAGCGACTCAAAAATCATTATCTTTGCGGTAAGCGTCCTCAAAATTTTGTATCATAACATCCGTGGTTCAGCACACGCCCTAAAACAACAAGACGTCATGAAATAACGTTACTATGCGTTGTAACGGTTCCGTAGTTTGATACTGTCACCACCGGTAACGGTATAGTTTCAGCCAGTACTCCAGTACTGTTGGCGATACTCGCAATAATGTATGTATGCATACATATATGATGTCACAGAGATCGTTTGAAGACGAAATCAGAGTGCCATGCTAACGTGTCTGCGAGAATCCCGTCTGGCCCACGCTAGATAATAACGTCTGGCCTCCGCCTGGACCGGACACACGGACAACACACAGACTCTATGGAGATTTGCAGCACATCACCACATCACCCTCGCAAAATGCAGTCATCAGGAAGGTCCGGCAGGACGGGCGAAGTCCTGAATAAAGGAAGTATGCGCGCCCGCCGGGAGTGAAACAAGTTCCGATCGATGTCTGGCTGGCGCAAAATTGGATGTGCCGGCGTGGTGGTGACACGGCTGACGTCTGTAAGAAAATTTGCTTACAGCGAGAAAAAAATTGCTTACGGAATGAAATTGCTGACGGAATTTGCTTACCATAAGCAAATCTATGTAAGCAGAAATTTGCTTACAAAATTTGCTTACTGGGAGATTAAATTTGCTTACAGGGGACTGTCTTTTCTACGTAAAACATACCAATTTTCAAACACCTAAATAAAATTTACTTACAGCAAAGAAGAATTTGCTTACGAATCAAATTCTTACAGAAAAATTTGCTTACAAAATTTGCTTACCGGGATAATTTGCTTACTGATTTTGCTTACTGTCAAGAAAAATTTGCTTACGATGCAGCAACCTTGCCGGCTCGGATGTATCATTACGATTGCTAAAATTCTCGCATCATGCAAATCGGAGCAAGGCTGGCGCGCAAACTCAACTGCCCCTAACGGTACGGCTGGAACGTGCATGGGCCGGACCTTCCAGCACAGAAGGACACCACTTTTGATTTTGAGTACCAGTCCGAAGCAAGCCGAGCCGCAGTTCATATACGTCTAATCGTGATAGTATTCTTGATCGTGGTACTGTGCCTGGTACTAAAAACTTAGGCTGAATACAATCTAAATCTACGAACTATGTATGATCCGACAAAATGTTGCCAACAAATCTTCAATCGCAACAAGAAGACATGTTCAACCGTACTCAGTACCGCGATGGCCTATTTTATTCAGGTGTCACGTTCGCCCGGATGATGTCGCACTTATACACTGAACACTGAAAGCACCATATTACCCCTCTGTAGGTATCCTTTGTCAACCTGATAGTCGATAAGTACAATTTCAAAAAATGACGCACAAGTGCGCAGCGCATAAAATACAAATGCATCTTTGTGTTTCCATATGAGGCTCTGCGTACTTGAGTATCGAGTGCTCCCAAAGCCCGACATTTACTCGACAGACGATCAGGTTTGAGAATGTTGAGGCTACGACACGGGACCCGAGAACTGCTACTTCAGACATTTAGTAAGCGTCCAAGTCTCTTATTGCCGGACAGATGGGCATTTCTTGATGTCCCTGACGTCGACGTCAGGCGCGTATACGTAACTTCAAGTCCACGTGGTCCAGTTTTTCCGATGAAAAAACTGTAGTGCAGTACTGTAGTATGGAGTATGGAGTGTGTGCCTATGATACTTCGAGTACAAGTAGCTTTTTTTTTCTGACTTCCGAGGCAACAGTCAGCAGAATACTGGTAGTAGAACCATGTACAAGTACCACGAGATACAACAACACTGATCAACACTGTATTGGACACTCCCGACTCACCTCCTCTACTTCAAGTATGATACCACGTATTCAGTAGACATACGTGTCCTCGGGGTACTCTCTACTCTCTACCAGTGGCAGAGGACGTCGGACAAACTCATCCTGCTGAATAGGCTTGCTTTTTCGAGCTTTGCACGCCACACATTCAAAAATAGTAAGCTCACACTTCTCAGATTCGAAGATACGCCTTACTTTCGACCGAAAACGTTGCAAAGTGTAACAATGGCTCACGTTCCTACATCAGCTCAGAACGACTCAATGTCGGCTCAATGCAAAACCTCGAACGAGACCGATCTGACATGTCTAGTTTCGATTATCGGTAATGCTCCGTCACAACTGTCACCTACACTTGTGTGGAATCGCCATCCGATCCAGCTAAACGATGATGATCCAATGCAATTGAAGGAACAAGGGAGAACAGAAAGAGTTGGACTTGATAGGGGCTTATCTCTCGCTACACTTCTCGACGCCTTGGAACAATGTCATGACGGTACATCAGCATCACCGATCGGTTACGAAGGCGACGACACTTTGGATCTCGCAACGCTTCTCGATGCCTTGAAACAGTGTCAAGACATCACGTCACCGATTGATGATGACGATGACGATGCCTCTGTGGATTCCCTTAGTTACTATCGTCGCAGTGGACGTTTGGTCCAGAAAAATGTATAACCCAACCTGCTACCGCCGCTGCTGCTATCTCCTGGGTAGCTGACGACGAAGTGCATCAGCACAACATGATGATGAGATTACATGCCCCCACCCAGTCTACCGGAAGCCAACTATTGTCGAGGACTTTTTCGCGATCGCAAGGGCTGCGATCCTGCTAGGTACTCTCAACTAACATACTACTAAAGGACGGTACTCATGGGTACGCTTAACAACGTTGTGGGTGCGCATTAAACTGTATTGGAGTATTATATTGATTGACACTTGTATCAATCAAGATCGTACTACAGTACGAGAAAAAAGCACCAGGAACCAAATGCCTTTCGCTGCACATCTCCTCATCGTCACACTGGCAATTTGGTGGCAACATGACAACAATGCAGGCAACAAACGTAAATGGTCCTCCCAGACGAGCACTACACTACCGCTAGTAGATGTTATTGAGATACAGGATGTTGGAAAGACTTGATACGGAAGCCTTGTCCCTGATTTGCATAGTGTTAAAGAAGACCTGGCACTGGGCACATGGCACATGTGGTCAAAAATTACCAATGCGTGGTCCTGGGACTTGGACGGATACGTCGCATGGGTTCTGAGTCAGCAAGCGATTATGTCACCTATGACGTCACTTTAGCGTTAGTGCTGCTCTTATGATTTACTGAGTACCTGGTACTGGCATATCCTCTATATCCTACTATATTATAAATTAATTGTGTGCGTGCGTGCGTGTGTGCGTGTGTGCGTCTGTTACGGAGTATGACCACTCTGGGGTACTGGATCAAATGTTGCACTGTTACGTGGATTACATGTACTACAGGTCTACAGTACATAAACGGACGGTAATTTATGTTGAAACGACAGTGTGTTACGTTACTGAACTACAATACTGTACGTATTCAAAGTTACTGGATGGAATACTCATTGAATTTGCTGTGAACAGGTTGCTTGACAAATGCTACTGTAAAATATACCGTGCGATGAACTGCAATACTGGGGCATGATAAGTACCAGGTACCTGGTACTGTACTTCATGAAGTTTCCTACGTGGGTACCATGGTACTGCATACTGTAGGGGAAAAAGTAGTGATACGGAGTACGACCAGGTTGGGGGTACTGTACGTCCAGTTTCCTGTAGTAGACACTCCGATCAAATGTGAGGCACCCACTAGTTATAAATTAATTGTGTGTGTGTGTGCGTCTGTTACGGAGTATGACCACTCTGGGGTACTGGATCAAATGTTGCACTGTTACGTGGATTACATGTACTACAGGTCTACAGTACATAAACGGACGGTAATTTATGTTGAAACGACAGTGTGTTACGTTACTGAACTACAATACTGTACGAATTCAAAGTTACTGGATGGAATACTCATTGAATTTGCTGTAAACAGGTTGCTTGACAAATGCTACTGTAAAATATACCGTGCGATGAACTGCAATACTGGGGCATGATAAGTACCAGGTACCTGGTACTGTACTTCATGAAGTTTCCTACGTTGGTACCATGGTACTGCATACTGTATGGGAAAAAAGTAGTGGTACGGAGTACGACCAGGTTGGGGGTACTGTACGTCCAGTTTCCTGTATGCACAGTAGACACTCCGATCAAATGTGAGGCACCCACTAGTCATATATCCTACTATATTATAAATTAATTGTGTGCGTGCGTGCGTGAGTCCGTCTGTTACGGAGTATGACCACTCTGGGGTACTGGATGAAATGAATACTGTCTGAATTTTTTCACTTCGCCAGGGTTGAGTACTGAAAGTAAACAGTAACAGTAAAAGTAGTGGTACGGAGTACGACCAGGTTGGGGGTACTGTACGTCCAGTTTCCTGTAGTAGACACTCCGATCAAATGTGAGGTACCCACAGTACGTCCAGTTTCCTGTATGGCTGGATGCATATTTTGGGTACACGAGGTAGCTCTACGTAGGCCTAGTATTAATTTTTTTATTTCCGACGTCAAAAGTATACCAAGGTTACGGTACAGCTACTGAATTGGTGATTCTAATCGGGTTGTCAGTGCAGCTTTTGTTCATCTAGCCGAAATAGACCCCAACTGTGGCAATGAAGAAGTAGCTAGTCTAGTCGATGTACAATATAATGTTCGAGAGTTTCAGAACCCGCGACGTGAGCGCCAGCGTGACGAGATCTGCACCAACAAAGCAAGGTAATGGCAACAAGATGGTGAGCAGTCATGAGTCATGACCAGGAGGAATGAGCCCACAGTCGAACACCAAGAAAGGGTATGCTGAAATCAAAGTGATTCCATCTCATCCGCCATGCTCTTGATTGCCCGGCTTGTTGGATAAATATAGTGAGGTCTGCTTTAAAGAAAGCAGCATTATGATTGTACGCAACATGATTGCAGGCGACCGCACCCAACAAAATACATCCGAGATGTGCCATAGTAGCATATTCGTTCAAATTTCTTGGCAGGGTGAGGCAGCCACTCAGAAAGTAGCATTTGATCTTTCAATCAACACCAATCAATTTGAAGTTGTTGACAATTAGGTTTGTATTGGGCAGCAGGATTGTGTAGTTCATGCCAATCTTGTATGAGATATCTTGGCTGGTCATTGACATATCCTGACAAATCGAATACTGGCCAAGAAGTCCGGTTATTCAAATTGATATTGACATATATCAGCCAATTCTGTCTCTCCCGATTCATGAACTTGAATGGGCAGAGAATTGGCAACTTCTGGATAGGTTTTACAGCAAAATCTCGAAACTTGCGCACCACCGCCGTGTCGGGTGACAAATGCAAGTGAAGGGCTCCCAGCGTCAAGAAGTTCCTCACACGTGCGGTGTCCATGACTCGAGTCCTGCAGGATGATGATGGGTGATTCCTTATCTCTTAGCAGTGACAACAGATCACGAGATGCCGTGATGCATTGATCCAGCGATGGAACCAGGATTGGGCTCTAGTAGCCAAAACGTTTGGAGCTGCTTGCTAGCACCATCAAGGAGCACACCAACAACAGAGGCTTCATCGGTGACAGTATCAAATTCATCTTCCCTGTTAGTCTGCTATGACCTTCATCTGTATCCAGGCAATGCATGCCCAACTCATGGCACTTCACATGTCACGTCGTGAGAGCAAGCCATCGGTCGACACATCGACAGCCAACAAATTGATCCAACGTCTGGGAGCAAAAGTTCCGAGGAGTGACATTCTGTGAGCCTCTTCCGTCCTTATTTTGAAAGGAAAAAGTAGGAATGGTGAAAATGCTTCCAAGAATGTTCCAAACGGAGTTCACCACGTGTTCGCCTCGGGTGGGGATGCTCTAAGGGTTCGAATCTGGATCCATCCCAAGATCCACTGTCATCGTCATCATGGTTCGTGACATTTGGTATGACTGACACCAACACTCAATTGGGCAACATGCTGGTAACTGTTCTCTTCATCAGACAACGTTTCTGGAATCACAAGAGAAGAAGGTGCTTCCCTTTACTGCCATCTCCTGGCGCGTGATCAGTAGAAATTGGAATGGTCGTGAATTTATCAAAACTGCGTTTTCTGTGGAGCTTCAATGTGCTTTCACTCATGAAGAGCAAGGAGATGATGTAGCTTCAAGAAGCTCCACGGAATATCAAGAATTGGTTGAGATATTCACTGCCATGGTCAATGGAATGAAAAGCAAGTGATTTGGCGTGTAAATCAATTTTCAATATGCGAGCGCTAAAAAAAATAGTGGTACTAGTACGTAGAGCTCTACCTCGCGAATCCTCTTCGTGAATCCAGCCATAGTAGACACTCCGATCAAATGTGAGGTACCCACTAGTATCCTACTATATTATAAATTAATTGTGTGCGTGCGTGCGTGTGTGCGTGCGTCTGTTACGGAGTATGACCACTCTGGGGTACTGGATCAAATGAATACTGTCTGAATTTTTTGGTCTCATACTCGGAGTATATGGTACCATGGTACTGCATACTGTAGGGGAAAAAAGTAGTGGTACGGAGTACGACCAGGTTGGGGGTACTGTACGTCCAGTTTCCTGTAGTAGACACTCCGATCAAATGTGAGGTACCCACTAGTAATATATATATATTTATTCAGTTGAAGGCGGCGAAGGTCCGTCACAAGACCGCGTTAAAACTGGAGCAATCAGTAAGCACTGCACAGTTCCTACAGTAGCACAAAAGTAGTTCTGCACTACGAGTACTATGATCAACAAATAAAATACTAGTACAAGATACAGTACTAGCTAGCTAGGACCAGGTACAGTAGTAGAGGTCGTGCTGCTACCTGGTACTATCCAAGGACTATATATTATGACACTTTTTACTTACAATGAAATCCAGTCGAGGTCGCGGGCGTTCCTGCCCGAAGTTTCCATTACGACAAATTCTTGACGAAATCACTGCCCAACGATTGCAACTTGTTCACTGCCATAACTGTGCTGACAGCTGCCTTGAACTTGCGTTTGGCGTTGTATTTGGACAAGGAGCTCAGGGTGGTGCCCATGTCTCGCTGCGCCAACACTTCATCATCCACACGAATCCACGCATTCTCAAGGGCTTCCCTGGCCGACAGGCGAACGTTGGGATCCACCGTCAAGAGAGAAGATATCAAATCCTTGGCTTCCGCCGACACCGTGCCCCAATATTCCTCATGGAACTCATAATCACCTTTCCGAATTTTCCGAAACAAATCTCTCTGATTATTCTCAATAAACGGGGGATACCCTCCCAACAGAATGTAAAGAATCACTCCGACACTCCACATGTCAGCACGGGTATCGTAGGCGAGTCCCTCAAGAATTTCAGGCGACACATACCCTGGCGTCCCGCACTGCGTCGTCAAGGAATTGGGCGCGTACACTTTTTTGGCGAATCCAAAGTCGGCAATCTTGACCGCCGAATCGTCGTCGGGGCTCAGCAGCAAGAGATTTTCCGGCTTCAAATCTCGGTGTGCCACGCTGTTCGCATGGCAAAAACCAACGGCTTCCAAGAGGATTTTGCAAACGTCGCGAGCTTCCTTTTCGTTATAATAGGCCTTGGCGACGATGCGATCGAACAGTTCGCCGCCACTCATTCTCTCCATGACAAGATAGTAAGTGGAGGGTTCGACGAAGAAATCGTACAGACGGATAATATGAAGATGCCTCATTTCTTTGAGAATGGCGACTTCGTCCAACAAGGCAGCTTCATCCTCTTCGGTAAGTTTTTTTCGATTGACACACTTGACTGCATATGCAAGGGTGTCGGATGACTGATGGTAGCCTTCTCGCACCGTTGAGAAGGCGCCTTTGCCGAGCTGATTTGGGATGGATTGGGAAAGAAATTAGAAGGACGGATTGTAGTTCGAAAATCGCAAAAGTAACAGGCAATTCGCAAACGCGTATCATGTTGGCACACAACAAACATCACAATACATGATTACTCACAACTCCTCTCAAGCGATACAACTCTTCAAATCGCATGCCGCTCTCGGACGATGGCTGCGGCGTATCTTCGGGTCGTTGGGAAGCGGCATATTTGGATCGCTTTTGTTTGCGTCGTCGAAATTTTCCTCGTCTCCGGCGGCCACGTCGTCGTTATCTTGATCTGCTTTGGATGCTTTTTTATTCTTGGAACGCTTCTTTTTCTTCTTCTTGGCCGATTGTTCCTTCTTGACCTTGGGTTGCTCGACCTGAAGAGGTGCTAGAAGTGATGTAGGTGGTGCGTTGTAAAAGTTAGATTCCGAAGGTGGTGTTGGGGGCGGAGGATGATTGTCCGATGTCGTCTCGCCGTGAGCGTATGATGCCGAAACTGGTGGATCGGGCAATGAGGGAAATGATATGGCGTCGTCTTCAATTTCTTGCCTGCGGTCCGAATTGAACAAGGGATCGATATGGTATGCCTTCCTTGGTGGTGGTTTTTTGGTGAAGGACGTATCAAAGTTCTTGGAAACTGGAAAATCAAAGTCGTCAAAAGTGTCTGTCTCCGGAACAGTCGGTGGTGGCTGTTGCTTCACTGCCTGTGCCAGTCTTTTCGGTATAGGCCTGTCGCTCGAATGATTCTTTGGAAGAGAATGAGAAGGATTCGGCGATTCAATAGGAGCAGTTGTTATAAAGCTGTCAAGTCGAGGAATTCTTTGCTCGTCTTGTCCGCTGAAAAGAGGCGTCAAAGACTCGGGCTCGGGGGAGAGGGTTTTGTAGTGATCCTGAAAAACAAGTACAACACAATTAGCAATTAATATTTCTTGTCCACATTCTCAGAGACTCACAACAGTAGCAGCGATGAATATGAACGAAAAAGCACAAGTTACATCACACTCGTTCGTTCAAGAAAATCACAACGGAGCATCGCGAGTCGCGAGACACACCAGAAGCAAGCACGACTCCTACAGTACTGGTAGGTAGCAGCTTGTTTGTACTGGGATTGATGTGGATGTCAAAAGCCTGAAAAACACTTTCGATTCCTAATGATGCCAAACGATGGACTTGATTGCAAATCATTCATTACACTTACTCGCCCTGTAGCCGAGGAAGAACCACAACCCATTAGCAACCCGACGCTAGAACGACGGGAGGGGATCTAATGTGGATGTGTGAAAGGAAACCGAAAGGAGAGCAGCGAATAGAAAGCCAGCCAAGATTTCCTGACCAGAAATTCTCGTACAGTAC
>JAKSYS010000873.1:0-13774 GCA_022925895.1 Fragilaria crotonensis
AAATATATAGACATTAAGTTTTCTCGTTCTAAGTTGTAAAACCTCGTCCCTCAGTGATCCCATCGTAATGGCTTTTGAATAAGTTCATCAGGATGATGAGTGCAGCGTTCATAGTTATTTTCCTTTTCCAGCTCTATTCCTAACAGTGTTGTCACAAGGAAGACGCAAAAGAAACCTGCGCCAGTGCTGACGAGACCTTGCAATGTTCGAATTCATACTCTTCTAAACTCAGCATTGAAAGTGGGTGACCTTGCTCCCCTGGGTGAGAACGCCTACCCTTCTCTTAATGACACCCACATGTTGTTAAGTCTTGCAGCAACTCGTTGGCAACGCGTTGATGCCAGTATAAGGAGACCAAGGCGAAATATTTTTACGAGCAGCTTGTCATTGTCATGACAAACAGTCTCTCCTATCATTTCATTTTCTGAATTCACGGCAAATGCTACGATCAACAGGCATGCCAATCGATTCGAAGCAGACCAAATCAAGCAAGTTGTTGCTCCCAGAGGTTGTCCTCAGGCCAGACTTTGTGTACAGCTAATAAATTGTGACTGCCCGGTGGTGCTTCAAATGCCCAAGACTCAGGCACGTCGCCCCGAACGTGACTTGAGTATACGATATGAAAGGGATGCCACACTATTTGGACAACATCGTCCTTCCCTCTCGTAAGCATCCAAGATTGACGGAGATATCTCTACCTTGAAAGGTCTTCTGCAGAGACTTCCCATGTTACTTCTACGTGAAGGCGTGAACGCGGCAGAATGTGCCCGGTATTTTGACATTTCAATGAAGGGTCAGGCCGATCTCAAGTGTCTGGGTTGTTCGGATGATGCCGAACGATTCCTCAGCGTTTAGTCGATCGGTCAGGCTCCGTGGATACCTGCGTCTATCCACAGTAAGACGACAATGCTACTGTACCAAACAAATAATTTGTCTTTTAAAACTGATTTATCGGGATATTATATTGCAGCCCAAAAACGAAGCATCGAAATTTGAGAACCAACTCCATCGCATAGCAAAAATCGCGCTGTTTGACGAGGATGTCATCGTCCCGCGTTTCAAATTTGCCAAGCGCAAGCGGATCACATTGTGGTGCTACATCATGTCAAGGACGATCATTTCAGCGTCGCTGGCCAATACTCCGGACAGATGTGTGGCGTTCAGCGTGACGGAAAGATGTCTCCCTTAACAGCGCACACTCACGAAATACAACTGGCGCATCAGTGTCAAGGCTTGGTCGTGACACACGTCAAGAGATCAATTTTCTTGGATTCGAGGGAGGAACAGATTCGTGTCTTGTTGCGACGCATTCGCTTAGTGCGAGGCATGGAATTGACTCCAGGCCCATCGTGAATCATTTTGCCACTGTATCATTGACAGGAGGCGACAAAAACCGAACTTCCGGCGTATGCTTGCTGACTGCAAGGAGAGCAGCATCTCCCAGGGATCGGTACGATACTTTCCTCTTCAACATTGGCACTCCATTCGGCGGTGAAAGAGCAGGATCACTTTGCAGGAGCACGTCATCCATATTCGAATCGGCCGAGAGCGAAATAGCGCTCACACCCGTTGGATCATGAGAGACATCAGGTAAACTTTGAGCAATACGCGAACGACTCTCGTGTCTTGGTGGTAAACTACCACCAATTTCTTTGACAACTGGAGTGAAGTAGTGCTGATGCAGTCGCCATAAATCAGCGGGATCAAAAGGGACCTTGGCCAGTTCATTTAAATGTTGTATGCTTTGACACAACCAATCGACGATCTGTTTCTTGCGGGCAGGATCGGGGATGTTTACCACGGCCGATTCCACAGGAGTCGCCACGAACGATTTCGCAGGCCCCTTCGGTAGACCCTCCAACGCGTACCCATTTTTGAGCCCATTTTGTTCAAAGGTATTCCATTCTCCTCCACAGACACCCCGCTCTCATGAAGCTCGTGTCCTAGCGTATGCTCAATAATCGTGGTTGAGGCTGTAGCCTCAACAATTATGGCGTCTTCCGCCAAGGGGAATCGAAGGCCCCGTGACAATTATGCGGTCGCATAAAGACGCTTTCTCCGTAGTCACCCAATGACTAAAATGCACGCTTGGCCACTTCCACTACCGTCGACGCATCAAGTGGTCCGATCAGTTTTGGATCGCCTCCATTCGGCAAAAAATGGAGCGGGTCAACAGCTTCTTCGTCCAACTCGCTCTGGCTCGATTGTTCCCACATGAGGTGCATGAAGTTCAGTACTTGCTCGTTCGTCCATTGTTCCAATGCGCTAGGCAGTCCGATCGAGACGATGACCGCTATGTCGTTATTTAAACGAGAGGGAGGTGCAAGGTAAGCCACACAAGAATTGTCAGGAAACAAACCCAACTCGTAAATCAAACGTTCGACTTACGTCCTATTCGAAAACCAGTCAACTTCCGCAACATGATCCCACTATTAGACACGACACCAGCAATGATATGTCGTTGCCCGTCCCGTTCAATCATGCAATGGTCCAAAAGAGCGATGTAAGGGAACGATTGTATGCCAATGCATAGGCGACTGCCTTGGCAGCACTCGTATCAATCGGATTGCCAGATACCGAAAGCGATACCAAATGCTGGGTTTCGGCGACTACCTTCATGAGGGTTCGCATCCCTGAGGATGGAATTGAATTAAATCCACGTCAAGGACTTGCAGTGTCTTAATGTGAGGCAAGATGTTGGCCAGCTGGTGACCACCACGCTCCCCGATGTGATTATTATCCAACAGGAGTTCTCGCAACGTCCGTGATCCCCAGAGAGCATTGGTGAGCGCATCAAGGCCTTGACAGGTGATGTTATTGAATGACAGCTGCAGTGCTTCCAAAGGCAGCCGATCTCGGTTCTCCTTTATGCTCTCTGCCAAGGTTGCGACGTCCTCATCATTGATGTTGCAATTGGGGAAATGACCTTGAGCGACGATGAGTGCTGAAGGAGCCTAGCGACCGACTGACATCCGCCGGATCCGCTAAATGTGCCGCCTAAAACAATTCGCAAATCCTTCATGATCCATCATCGCGGATGTAATGGCTGCAACCCCATCTGGTCCCAAACTATTCCCAGTTAAGTGTAATTTTTTCAACCCACAATAACGTATCGCATCTGCAAGGGCCATCGCCCCTTGATGCGAAATCAAATTTCCAGCCAGATAAAGAGTCGACAAGGATGAGGTGGATGACGATGTGGACGATTGCCACACGAGAGCTTCTGCCAATGCAGCGCATCCTTCGTCTCCAATGTGGTTGAATCCCAAGTCAAGCGAAGACAACACTCTATGCATCGCTACGCCATTGGCTAGTAGGGATACGCCTTCGTCGCCCAACTGGTTGTATCCCAGTTTGAGGACCGACAAATTCGCATTCTGTAGCAGCGCCAGTTTCACCAATTTAGCGTCAGATGGTCGCAAACCCGCTGAGACAAGTCAATCTATTGATAATTCGCAGTTAGTATTCGCATCACTTCCGTGACAAAATGCGCTATCGCAGCCAACACTGTTACAAACACACGGTCCCTGACGTACCTTGACGAGCGACCGTCTCATAAGGTGCATCGTAAAGTCGTTTCAAGACACTTTCCCGAGTCGGCCGAGAGTGAAGTTGGTCATCGCGGCCGCAATCTGTAAGTTTTCCACTTTGACTTGCCGTTCCTACAAAGATTGCCGCTGCTGGCCTCCAAGTGCAACGGTAGGGTGACCCGCGTACATGAATCGAAAGGTTCTGCCTTCTCGTCGACAATTGTGTCAATCATACCGTTGCTGTTGCTGCTTCCATTGTGACCGAAACCATTGTTAACCGCCGCCATAATTGTTGCTTCTTCCAGTAGACTGTCAAAATAAGCCTTCACCATGGAGGAATCCTGTGGTTTATCAGGTCGTGTGGTTACGGTGGAGTAATAGTGTCCGCAGTTCCGGGCTCGTCCAAATGTGATATCCTTTCGTTGAACACGTTAAACGAGAACCTTGGCTTTGTGCAAATGAGCACAGCGCTGCCGTGTATGGAGCCAGAGTCAATCGAAAAGTCAGCAATTCAATACCCGGGCCGGCGTACGATGGAGCCAAACCTCTCGTGAGGTTAAAAATTCGATTCTGGCGGCCCTTCCCTTTGTTTGGTTCACGTCCATGTATATCTGCTACGGTAGGAAATCGGGTGCTGGAATCAATCATGTTGCAATCCCATCTGCAGCACTGCAACTTTGCGTCACCCGGTATTGGGCATTGCCGCAATATCGGGTGGATGCGACATGTCGACACGTTCAAACTTCATTCACCAGAGGTCATGCAGAAAGAATACTCGTAACACATAAACCTTCTACTTAATGCTCTAAGTACTTGTTCTACCAACAGCTACTCGTAGTACTCGTACTTGTAGTTGTCCTTTGTACTCTTAATCCAGTACAAATACTTGTTTCGAAAGACGCCGAAGACAGGACGACCGCCTCAGCAATGATAGATTTATTTAGCTTAGGGTTGTAAATAGAGTTCTGTACGGAAGCGATTAGAATGCAAGGAAATGACGTCAACATTTTTGTCGCAGAATCTAACTTTTTGGAATCTTCATTTTTTCGCTTCAACAGGAGCCATTTTTCAAGCAACCTTAGTCAAAACTTCGTCATGGATAAGGAACATAAATCTGCCCGACATTTGTTTGAACAGTAATAAAAATATTCGTCTGTTAATGTGATTATAACATTCAATACCCACAACATTTCCGCCACAATTTACCACAGTTTCAACCTTTTATGGTCCACACCATGGTTCGTTTGTTTTTGTTGCTTCAATCCGTGTTGCTTTCCCAAAATACTCTTCGATGCTCACACGATGCTCTCTCCATTCGTTTTCCTGCCTTTAGGATCCAGACAGTTAGTAGTTTCCTACAAAGCCTGTGGATGCTTTTTTAACTGCTTTCAAGACTGCAACGTGGATTGGGTCGCTCCCATTCAATGGACACCTTTGCTTACCTTCCGAAGATTTCTGTGCCTCATCGGAAACGAAGCACGACCTGTTCGAGTACACTACTAGTTCCCTATACAAAGGCCCCATGAAGTTTATTGTGCGCTTCAGTCCATTGCTGTACCCTACTGTGGGAGGATTCGGCAAGGATTCTGGAGGCCAAAAACTTATCACTGATTTATGCCAAGCCGCCAGATCTCATGGTAACTGTGCTCTGATATCTAATGGAAGTAGTGCTAAAGCCTGCAAGGACCAACGTGTTTTGTTGTGCAGTAACGGCCGAAAGTATCATCAGCGTTTGGATGGTGCCCAAGCCGATGCTTATCGTGTGACAACCTATATTGGTGACAAAAAAAACTCTCGTGGTTCCAATAACTCAGGAAAGGCATTGCGACGACGTAATTGCACGCAACGCGATACAAGGTGCACTTGTTCTGCCAAAATTGTCATCCGACTGGACCAGTACAGCTTTCATCTAGTCTGTGGGTCGGAGACAACCAGCATAGGGTCACCCACCCATGTCTCGTAACGAGATAACCAATCGCAAACGTTTTCTGGACGCTCCAACCCTGGAAAATGCAGCTGCAATGGCTGCTGCCAATATCCTGCCCTCACAAGCTGCATTGTTCACCCGAAGCAGTACTGGTGAGCTGTTTACACGCGGACAGATGGCTTATGTTCAAGGTTTCTCCCGAATGGCACAAGATTTAATGGATTCGTCACCTCAGGGTGCTGCACTACCCTCTGATATGTCACCGTCAGACAGTATGCTGAATTATCTCCAAAAAATTGGTGCATCATTTGTCTGTCTGTTTCATAATGGGAATACGAAAGAAATGCGTGGTCAAAATCGCAAGGCTGCACGAACCGAAGGCAATCCTGTTGATGATGGGGTTAATCTAACGAGCCTTTCCATGGTGACCACAATGGAAAGCGCCCCAGCCCATAAGTCTGTACCTCTGGAGGTCACAGAGACTGCCGATTTCAAGGAATATGCCCAGAGAAGTAGGCACGCCGTCGGAGCAAGGGACGACCAGGACATTCTTATTGCATGTTGCTGGGTGTTGCCAGATGGTAGACGTCTCTTTCAAGCCTTTCCAGAAGTTGTTTGCATCGATGGGACGCATGAGACAAACAATGAAAGCAGACCCTTGCTTACTCTTTCTGTCAAGGACTCGGACGGAAATGTGATGGTAGTGGTCAGATGCTTTGCCCCAAATGAAAGATCTTGGTTGTTCCGTTGGTTATTTCAAGAAGCCCTTCCTGTGCTCTTAGGTACTCAAACGCTGCGGTTGGTTAAGCTTGTCATGACAGATGGCGACTCCCAAGAAATGGCGCAGGTCGACTATGCCATTGCGACATATCTTGTCAATGCAGTTCGTAGTCGCTGTGGATGGCATCTTGTTCATCAAGGCTGGAGACGAGAATGTAGAGGTTTAGGCTTTCGGAAGGGAAGAGATGCTGCAAGAAGTCAGGTGAGAGTAATTCAAAACTGGCTGTATAGCTGGATGCGCCGCGGGTAGATTCCAAAGAAGAATATGAAGTGTAAGTCAAATTATTTGGTGGGTATCCACATGTATGTTGTTGACTGTACCTAACATGATCGATGTGACTACAGAAGTAAGGCCCTATTAATTATTTACTTGAAGTCAGATGTTATTAAGGCCATTTTTGGCGATGATGGTGGAGAGAAACTGTTGGACTTCATCCGTGGTTGTATCATTCCACATGAGCAAAGTTATTGTTTCTACTTGCGGAAGGGCGTTAGGCACTTTGAAACCACTACGAACTCTGGTCATGAAGGGACCAATCACGCCATCAAATCTGGTCCTTCCCGTGTACTTCCACAGCATGCAATCGACAAATCGGCAAAAATTCAGCTGGATATGGATTGCAACAAGTTTGACCTCTATCGTCGTCATCTTGCTACGGCGTTGCTTGGAAGAGCAACCTGGAGTACCTCACTGACTGTCAACGATGTTACTCTCCCAGCAGAATTCATGTTGAAATTTGCTATTCGGGAGTGCGAGAACTATGCGTCTTGGAGAACAAGCAACGACAGGTGGCTTGTTGTCAGGTCTGTTGAACGGGAGGTGCATTCATTGGTACCCCGTTTTCATAGAGTGTACACCGTTACTTTGCATTCTTTTGAGGATCGTCGCTGTCTCCTGTGTGACTGCCAGTACTTTGAATGCAATGGCATGGTGTGCCAGCATTTGGTACATGTAAAGATGTACTATGCGGCCAAGTCCGTGATCACTCACCACGACATTTCAGTACGTTGGTGGAAAGCGTATCTGTACTTTGCTATGAAGAATGTCCAGGATTGCACATCCACTGAGGCTGACATAAAAAGAGAGTTGGACACACTTCGAGGAAATGAGTGCCGAGGACCTACCTTTTCAGAAAAGAACCATGACCACACAGTTTCACCATTTCGTCGTGTGTATCAATTTGGACAGAATTCGAATGATACATTTCGGAATGCAACAGAACGCTGCCTAGCATTACTTTTCAAAAAAGACTCCGTAATCAACCAGGTAATAAACTACTCACGGGATGAGGTGATGGTTGCCCTTAAGCACAGTTCAACAAATGTTCCAATCTCCATGTCCCAAGAAGTTCATTTGCAGCATGAATTGGGTGATGACTGTCATGATGGCGGCAGTGGCGACGATAACCATGACGATGATGCATGGCTCATCGAATCCAAAGTGGATAGTGATTGTATTGACTTTGGATCACGTGTTCACCATCAGGACGAGTTCCCAGATTCGTTGTTTTACAATCCATACGACATGTTCATGCCAAGAGTAAAGGAGCTAGTGAGTATTGTTGCGGCATCAAAAACTGCCGAGAGCGTGGACTAGCGGTCGAGGAAGCTCTCGACAAGCTTATTTCTGTTGAAAAGGCAAACCTTGCGTCCGAGAAACCACCACCCATTGGTGGAGTGGTGTCATCATGCCCTGTTGGGAAAGTGAAGAAATCAAAAGTTTCGGCTTGGTGTGGTTGAAGTGATGTTGCGTCATAGATGTATGGTAAACATTGTATTTTAGGCGTTTCACGTTGCACATGCTCACGGTAGTTTCACAAAATCGTGTTTTGTTATCAAAGACGGCGGCATTTGCGGATTATTTTCTACCAGTAATGCCGCCATTTGCACACGACGGCGGCATTTGCGGATTTTTTTCTAAAAGTAATGCCGCCACACGTACACGAGGGCGGCATTTGCGGATTTTTTTCTAACAGTAAATGCCGCCACTAATACATCACGGCGGCATTTGCGGATTATTTTCTACCACTACTGCCGCCACTCTAATACAGCCGCAAAAACGTTGTTATTCAGGGCTGTGAGTTGTCATTTCCTCCTACAATTGCAGTTTTCAGATACAACGATAGACAAAAACATCCTTACATCGGTAGAGTCGAGTGCGTGATGACAAGCAGTGGTGATATCTTGATTGAATAAGCATATCTCCCGGCCTCAGCGCGACAGCTATCCCTAATTCTGCAAATGTGAAGTAGTTGCAGACTTTCGCATCCATTCTGTATTTGTCAACATCTTCTTGAAGTCCAAATTCGGAAGCAATGGTAGTCAAGGAATAAAAGAAATCATCGTCCAAATGTGAATTCAAGTAGTAATTCTTTCCGCAGGCAAGACTTCCCCAGATAGCCTGCGACGCACTTCCGTCAATTTCTGGCCAATCCACAAGCAACCTTGCACAGTGCATGCCGTGGTGATGAAGAAATGATCTGCAGGCAATCTATCTTCTTCTTCTTTGCTTTATCGCGTTTCACCGCCTGCTTGCTTCGAGGATTACAGTACTGTACTGACAAGTTGTATGCCACCTGGACTCTGCAACTTGAAGTAGTGTTCCTTGATTTGTACACGTGTTGGAAGCCTCGTTTTTTGGTGCTGCCAACATCAAAGATGGAGGAGTTGTCGGTCTTCACAACGGTACTACGCCTCGTGATCGTTTCCCCGTTGATCTCGGATCTGCTGCTACCATGAACAATGTCACGGCTAGCGGTGTCCTTTTTCACAACTGTACTACGCCTCACAAAGGTTTCCTCGCTGTCCTTGTTCCCAACGGTACTACGCCTCATGATCGTTTCCCCGTTGATCTCGGATCTGCTGCTACCATGAACAATGTCACGGCTAGCGGTGTCCTTTTTCACAACTGTACTACGCCTCACAAAGGTTTCCTCGCTGTCCTTGTTCCCAACGGTACTACGCCTCATGATCGTTTCCCCGTTGATCTCGGATCTGCTGCTACCATGAACAATGTCACGGCTAGCGGTGTCCTTTTTCACAACTGTACTACGCCTCACAAAGGTTTCCACGTTGATCCTTCAACATCCGCTAACAATGAGATGGCAAATTATGCACACAAATTGCTGGAGTGCAGTTCTGAACAACATGTTCTTTGATGACGTTTGCGCCACTGACGCACTGAATTTTCGCAAATGGCGGCATTACTGGTAGAAAAAAATTCGCAATTGCCGCCCTGCTGTCCGTGTGGCGGCATTACTATCGCACTGAATTTTCGGAAATGGCGGCATTACTGGTAGAAAAAAATTCGCAATTGCCGCCCTGCTGTCCGTGTGGCGGCATTACTGGTAGAAAAAAATCCGCAATTGCCGCCCTGCTGTCCGGCGTGTGGCGGCATTTACTGGTAGAAAAAAATCCGCAAATGCCGCATCTTGGCTGGCAGCATTCATTAAATTACTTGGGTGCATTGCTGGTACCATATTATCCACAAATCCCGCCCATCGACGCCACGACTACTTCTACCAGTAGGTACAGCATGTCCTTAATGAAAAATGTAAGAGGCATCCATCCCTTTGATGGGGAGGAATCACCAGCTTTTAAGAAATTCATTGCCATGGTGCAATGGCACCCTCATAAAGAAAGAATGTCCTCGTGGCTTCAGGAATATTATGTTGTTCATTTCGTTGGTGAAGAAGAGTCGAATGATGTGAGTCATCTTGTGCATTCATTGTACCACTCCATATTCGACGAATATTCAGATCGTCAATCAATTTTGCCTGCATTACGCAAGGGTGAAACAATTGCTGTTTTGAACAGAAAAAAAACAGAAGCAGTCTGTGCCATAACCTTCCTGGCACAAAACGAGTGGGCGGTAGTATTGTTCCTGGGAACATTATCCAATCATACGAGTTATGGAATGGCATCGTTCATGCTTTCCCTTGTGTACGAAGTACTCCGGGTAAGGAGGGGGAAGGCCACGATTCACATGTATCTGAAGGCAAACGAAAGGCAAAATCATAATGCGTTTCATTTTTATATTAACCGCGGATTTCGTGAGAAGAATGAGACACTACCATTTCCGTCGGGTTTGAAAGACGCTTTTTCGAATGAGGTTGACACGAGTCCCCTCCACAACTATTTGGGATACAGCCAAGATTTGACGTGGCTACATGGAAAATTTGGATCAACCTCGTTCTTCCAGTACAAGAACGATGCAGTCAATACGAGATTTTTCAGCAATCCCGATCCGAATGAGATGGACGAGCATTCAACATATGCTCGTCTACCAGGAAAACTATGTTTGGATGACGTCGAACATTGCGCTCCGGACATCAAATCGTCAGGTGCAGCATCAGTGCTAAAAAACGAAGTCTTCTATGGTGGAATAACGCTTGGGAATGTAGAGGCTAGTGTTTGTTGGCTTTCACGATGCTGGGCGACAGGTTATCAAAATTTTCCAGTTGATGTCTATGAGGTTATCATTGCTTGGGTTCAGCGACACAAGAAAGCAAAGATTTGGAGGGAGATGCTAACAATTATTCCCCTTGACATCATGAGGAATGTATCGACAATGCAGGTGCTTTTCAGTTTGTATTGCAGTGCTCGCCGCATGATTGAAACGAATGATGGGCAGGATGTCGAGACATCGTTCTCTACATTTCATCCAAAAATTGATTACAAGAGGTTCATGGATGCCTCCATTCCAGTGCTGAGTTATGTTTTGCAGAACAAGAACCTATTCATCAAGCCCTACATTGCGATTATGGTAGAACATGATGAAGATTCGTCGTGGTCATGTTTCATGTCGGTAAACGCGGGAATGATTGACAAAAAACGTGGTACTGAATGTGGTTTTCTGCACTTTGATCCAACGGACGACGATTGTGCAGCGCCAGTGCAGTGCTGTTTTTTCCTCACGTTTGCATACCTGATAATCCAAGCAATTCCTACCAAAGTAGGTGAGAAAAGAAGTGCCAAAGCCACATCATTGAAAGATGAGGTGATCGCACCATGGTTTCAAACCATGGAGGAGTTTCATGATCTTTATACAACGGCAGACTTCAATTTTGGTTATACACTGAACAACAAGGACGACGATGACGTTAAGCATGGACGTTTCCTGTGTTTGAAAGTTCCCAATGCGTATCATGTTCTCCTTGAACAGAAGGGAAAATTGCAGAACGAAAGTGGAATCTTGGCGTTCGTTTCTCTTCTAGATTTTTGTCTTTCGTTGGAGAGCATCAATTTCAAACACGATAAGAATGAGGTATCACTATCAGGAATGGGCGTTTCAATTCCCAGTCAGAAAGCAAAGTTGACTGCATTTCTTAAGGGCATGCGGTTATGCATCTTTCAAGTGATTGACAGAATTGCAAGCACCCAGTTGGGATCGTCTCGGGAAGAGGCAACCGAGTATCAGAAATTCATCATTCCAAATAACAAGGATCACAAAGAAATCAAAATGCCTCAACCTACAAAAAGGTTTCCCGACTTGTGCGGTGGTGGTAATTCATGGAAACCATTGAATGTGGTAGTTCCCGTGGCTGCAGGATTAGACTCTCTCGTTGCTTTGGATTCTGACATCGTTGAGATTGAAGAAAAAATCGAATCGGATTCAGAACAACTTGGAGAGACAATCCCCCAAAAGCGAAAGGCAAAAAATTGTATTCATAACTCGACTGGTAAGAATTCCGGAAAGCAAGGGAACGTGCAAGTAACGGTGGCTCCAGCAGGTGTTCGAAAGAGGTTGATGACAAACAACGAGTTTCGGAAGAAGAAATCTTTTCCGGAATCGTCCAGAGAAAATTCACAGCCAAAAGAGACCGTGCGAGTGCCCTTGGATGCAGGCTTAAACGATCTGGTTGACACAGATTCTGAGATCGAACATGAGGACGACATTGAAGAGGGAGTCGAATTGGAATCAGAACAAATTCGAAAGATGTTGCCAAGAAAGCCTAGGAGGAGAAACACTGAGTCTCAGACGACGCCATTAAGAAGGTTGCAGACGCTGCGTACTAGGCAGAGAAGGGAGTTCCTTTGGATGCATTAGATGCGCCTCTGCCACCCAACGATAAGTTTATTGGAAGGATATCGTTGGGTGGCACGACAGATGAAAAAACAAGAAAAGGGTCAGAGACACAAAAAGGAAAAGGTAAAAAGACGTTGCCGCCGCATGATACTTGCAACAATGAGGAGACTGTCAGAGGTTCACCCACATTGGGGGATTTGTCAATTGAAGGAAGGCGTCACGACACAGTTGTGACGTGTGTCGGCTATCCATCTGTGATGGATATTGCTCCCCTGGCTAGGATTTGCGCTGAAGACTTTAGAACGAGTACTTCGGAACAGGCAAAAGAGGAAGTGATGTGGACAGTTTTCAGGATGTTACACGACAAGAAACGTTTTCCACTCGTACTTGATACAATGACGTGCATAAGGCAGAGTTTGGAACAAGAATCACCTATCGTTATTCTTGAGCTTGGCAACATGGATATAGGTCGTGGGACAAAGCCACCAAGGTCATACCTTCAGCGCACTTCCGAGTTTGCTACACAATATGATAAGCTTATGGGGACGGACAAGAAAAGAAATCTTCTGAAAAACATTGTAATGACACTGAGAAAGGAAGGCTTTCGATTTGTTGAGGAGAAAGCAACGCATGGCGGATGGCAGGAAATGAGCATCGAATCTGCAATCGATGTTATGAGGAGACGCATGCAACGTCTGACTCACGACAAGAGCGAAAGCAGCAAGAAGTTGTTGGGAAAGTTAGAAAGACCACCAGGTCCGTTTGTACAGATGGACGGAGCACCAGCCGGAAGGGCAATTGTGTGTGGTAAAAGAAATGAGGCGAAGGGCAATCCTTATAATGCTGTGTATCGAACAAAGATTTCCGAAGTCGCATCGGAGTTTAAGAATGCATCGCCGGATGGAAAGAAGGGAATTACATTGCGATTGGTTGAAGACTTGGAAAAAGAAGAATATACTTTTGTCCACAAGGACAAGGACGGTGTTTGGAAGCAAATGCCGCGCGAACAAATTGTCACAAAGGTGAGGAAGTCATTAAAAGATTACGAGAAACCAAGAGCGAAGAGAAAGGCAGCTGAAATGTCCACAAGCGATGTGGACAGAGAAGAGCAGACTGGCGAAGAAGAAGTAAGGAACGCGCATGAAGAAGAAAAGGCAAACACATAGACACTGAAAATATATTAGTTCATACAACATTGCTTGATATGTATTAAGGTGTGATGAGTTATGATGACGATTATTCCCAAATGCAGCCGTCGTGTACATGTGGCGGCATTACTGGTAGAAAATAATCCGCAAATGCCGCCATAATGTGTTAGTGGCGGCATTAGTGGTAGAAAAAAATCCGCAAATGCCGCCCTGCTGTACTAAGTTAGTGGCGGCATTTACTGGTAGAAAAAAATCCGCAAATGCCGCCCTGTTGTACTAGTGGCGGCATTACTGGTAGAAAAATCCGCAAAAGCCGCCGTTGTACGTAGTGGCGGCATTAGTGGTAGAAAAAATCCGCAAA
>JAKSYS010000874.1:0-13400 GCA_022925895.1 Fragilaria crotonensis
GATTCATTATTGATTCACAATGCCAAGAAGGGAAATCTCGACACGGTTCGTGACCTGTTGCGACGAGGGGCAAACGTGAATGCGAAACTTGAATGGATGAGCATAGGCAACACAGCTCTCATCTATGCAAGCCAGGAGGGCCACTTGGACGTGGTTCGTGCCTTATTAAATCACAAGGGCGTGAATGTGAACATCAAGAGTAATTTTGGCGACACAGCACTCATCGAGGCGAGCACGAGGGGTCATATGGAAGTGGTTCGTGCTTTATTGAATCACGATGGCGTGGATGTGAATATCAAGAATAAGCCCGGCAACACGGCTCTCATAAAGGCAAGCACGAGGGGCCATGTGGAAGTAGTTTGCGCTTTATTGAATCACGATGGATTGGATGTGAATATCAAGAATAATGATGGCTTCACAGCTCTCATCTATGCAAGCGACAAGGGCCATTTCGGAGTGGTTCGTACCTTGTTGAATCACCATGGAGTTGATGTGAATTTCCAAAATACCCATGGCGCCACAGCACTAAGCTTGGCCAGCTCTAATGGCCATTTGGAAGTCGTTCGTGCTTTATTGAATCACGATGGCATGGATGTGAATATCAAGAATAAGCTCGGCAACACAGCTCTCATGGAGGCAAGCACGAGGGGCCATGTGGAAGTAGTTTGCGCTTTATTGAATCACGATGGATTGGATGTGAATATCAAGAATAATGATGGCTTCACAGCTCTCATCTATGCAAGCGAAAAGGGCCATTTCGGAGTGGTTCGTACCTTGTTGAATCACCATGGAGTTGATGTGAATTTCCAAAATACCCATGGCGCCACAGCACTAAGCTTGGCAAGCTCTAATGGCCATTTGGAAGTATTCCGTGATTTATTGAATCACGATGGAGTTGATGCGAATATCAAGAATAAGAATGATGGCTTCACCGCTCTCATGTTTGCAAGCCAGGATGGCCATTTGGAGGTAGTTCGCGCTTTCTTGAATCACCACGGAGTCGACGTGAATATCAAGAATAATCATGGTGACACAGCTCTCATCTTGGCAACCCAAGTGTGCCATTTCGGAGTGGTTCGTGCTTTATTGAATCACGATGGAGTGGATGTGAATATCAAGAATAATGATGGGCGTACAGCTCTTGATTGCGCTCTCAAAGTGAAGAAAGCCCATGTTGCACGTCTTTTGGAGGAGCACATGGGCTTGCGAAGACGTCGCGAGAAGCTACTTGAAGAACATCGCACCGAAACCGATCCGCAGTATTCAAATTCATCGACGCAGCATGCAAGAAAACGAGCAAGGACGCAGCGATCGACAGGACACCCACCTGAGGCGGAAGAACAGAGGCCCTTCAACGATACTGAACGTCGACATGAGTTGTTGCATAGGAAGGCAGAAGGAAGCATTGCCGGGCATCAAGTGAAATGCGACCCCCATGCTCGGCGAGACGAGAACAGCCCTTTATGCGATGATTCCAGTGCGGAAATCACCCAATGTATTGATGGTAAAACAGCCCTTTACATCGCGAGTGAGAACGGACATGTGGAAGTCCTTCGGGAATTACTCCAAGACGACAAGGTGGAGGTGGATGCCCAATGTATCGATGGTAAAACAGCCCTTTATATTGCGAGTGAAAATGGCCATGTGAAAGTCGTTCAGAAGTTACTCGAAGACAATAAGGTGGAGGTGAATGCCCAATGTATTGATGGTAAAACAGCCCTTTACGTTGCAAGTGAGAATGGCCATTTGAAAGTCGTCAAGAACTTACTCGAAGACGATAAGGTGGAGGTGAATGCCCTATGTATTGATGGTAAAACAGCCCTTTACGTCGCGAGTCAAAATGGCCATGCGGAAGTCGTCGGCGAGTTACTCGACAAGGACGAGATTGAGGTGAATCTCCAACGTACGGATGGTAAAACAGCCCTGTACGTTGCGAGTCAAAATGGCCATGTGGAAGTCCTCCGGGAATTTCTGGAACGCCACGTCGTGGAGACGGTGAATGTCCCATGTCGTGATGGCAAAACAGCCCTTTTCGTTGCGAGTGAAAATGGCCATGTGGAAGTTGTCCGGGCGTTACTTGAACACGGCGATGACGAGGCGATTGTGCATGCCCCATGTCCTGATGGTAAAACAGCCCTTCACATAGCTTGTCAAAATGGCCATGTGGAAGTTGTCCGCTTATTGCGCCGAAACGACAAGGTGGATGTGAATGCCAGATGCATGCAGCATTGATAATCTGGCATCCAGACATGCGGCCCTGCGACGATGCCCGACTACTTCGATGATTTATTGTTGGCTGCTGCCTTTATGTAGAACATCGTTCGCTTTCCCGATACGGCGGGACTCTGGCATTGTGTATTGGTGTCCTTGGCATCGGCCCAGAAGTCGCTTGTGAAAGTCGCCATACTGTGCTCGGCAGAGCGAGTTAGTTGGCTGAAACTAAACCTAGGTAGAGAAGGTTATAGGAGGTGCGTTTGTCATACTTGAGTAGCAAACTACGCCGCTATCTGCTTGGCAACAACGACTGGCGCCCCAAACCACCTTCATACTCAACAGAACTATTCCCATACGACGACTGCCATGCATGCTATTCATTTGTTTTGTGTGTAATGCTGTACTACCTGTAGTAGTATTATAATAGCAAATCACCCAGGGAGTGCAAATCGGTTGGGTTTATTAGATGAATCAGTTATCATGCAGTATATATCCATATACTCAAGTACACGCTTCCTACGAGTACTCGAGGACTGTCTCGTTGCGAGAGCGTCTTTGCTGAGATTTCATTCTGCTTCCAGAGCAACCGCGAATCTAGGATGCTTCGGAATCTCCCCGCGTGCCATTTGCTCTCAAAACATTGTGTGTGCATCCCATGCCTTTTGATCCGTATGGTATCGATTTTATCACAATGCGCATACCCAGATCATAATGAATGAGCACGTGACGTTTTCAACAATTCTCGCCAAGGGATTGGGTACGATACGCAAATCCAACTCCCTTCACCCAATCCGCGCCGTTGCGTCTACTTCTCTTTTCTGCCTCGCGGCGGAGCAATCAAACCGTGGCTTATTCCTCCAGGCATTGTACAATCTCATACATCTCGCATTTGCGGGCGATATCAAGAGCAGTGGACCCTGCTTTATTCGTTAAAGTCACGTCGACATCGTCGTGATCCAACAACATGGAAACAGCATCTAATCTGCCTTGGAGACACGCCCACATCAAGGCCGTGTACCCAATTTCATCTTGAACATTCACATCCACCTCCGGGTGTTGCAGTAGCTCGTCAACAACATCCCAATGCTCATATCTGATCGCCCATAACAAGGCAGTGCGACCAGCACGATTCCAGTCGTTCATGTCCTCCTTACAACAAGGTTCGTCATCCCAGAACAATGGTTCGATCTCCAATACGAAATGGGGGTAGTCTTTCAGACTTTTGGCGTTCGCGTTCACGTTAACCTTGTCGTGTTCCAGCAACTGGCGAACAACGCCCAAATGACCATTTGCGCAGGCAATGATAAGGCTTGTGTAATTGTAATCATCACTGGCATTCACATCGATATTGTCGTGTTTTAGCAGCTCACGAACCACATCGCAGTGGCCATGCCTACATGTGTAAATGAGGGATGTTTGCCCCCATTCACCTCTCGCATTGATATCCACCTTCTCATGTTTAAGCAACTCGCGAACAATGTCCAAATGGCCTGCTTCACACGCGTAAATGTGGGGTGTTTGATCCCAAGCATCTCTCCTATTCACATCCACCACGTCGTAATTCAGTAACTCGCATACAGCACCCCATCGGTCAATTTTGCAGGCAACAATGAGGGCATCGGAGCGAATGTGACCAATGCTGCGACCCGCATATTCCTTGTCGTGTTTTATCAACTCATGAAAGATATCCAAAGAAGAACCAGCCCTTAGGGCATCGTGGTAACATCTGCCGCTTGGAGCTAACACCGTTTGGCACATCATCATTTCGCGAACCACATCCAAGTGGCCATAATAGCATGCCAACTCAAGGGCATTCCAACCAAATAAGCCTGACGCATCGACATACACCTTGCCATCCTGCAACAATGCACGAACCACATGCGAATGACCGACTCGACTCGCCAATGTGAGGGCGGTATCAGTTCTATCTCTTGCTTTGGCATTCACATCTTTGTGTTTCAGCAACTCACAAACGACGTTGTCATGCCCCTGTGAGCTAGCCACAAGAAGGGCTGTGCTGCCATCATTGTTCGTTGCATTGACATCCACCTTGTCATGCTTCAGCAATTCACGAACAACGTCACAGTGGCCCTCGGAGCTTGCCGTTAGAAGGGCCGTGTTGCCACCTTCATCTCTCACATTCAGATCCAACTCTTCATTTTTCAGCAACGCACGCACTTCATCTAAGCGACCATTATGGCTCGCATCGATGAAAGCTGTGCTGACGTTTCGACTATTAAGCTGCGAACTTGTCACGCTACCCATTAACGTCTTTCTGGCTTGCTCTTGTATTCTCGCTTGAAGAAAAGATGCTCAGATCAAGACAACGCTTTATGGTAAGGCAAGCGAGGTGACTGTTATCTTGATTCGATTTGAGTCCCAAATAACACGTGTGACAAGGATTCCGTGATTTTTACAGGTGTAGTCTCTCTTACGAGAGCTGCAGCACAAAGCAGAATAAAAGAGGTTGAGACACCACATGACGTGACAGATATGCCGTCTCCAAATCGCCGTAGATAATGTAGGAGCCGTCACCTGTGACGCTCCATCAAATGGGCGGGTATCCACTCCCACAGTTATGTTATAAGATACAGCCTACGACGTACTGAGCTACTGTCGAATGGGTGTATTGGTGCTGGTGAACCGTTCCACGATACCGCACCGTCTCATACTTTACTGTACCTCTATTTATCCCGAGCAACGGCTCATGAAAAATCTCCGACTTTTGTGTATATCTAAACAATGATATCCGTGGCGATTGCCATTGTTTAGTTTGAGCGACAAGAGAGACTTTCATCGACCCCTGTCTGGAAATCATTCCTTGTGATTGCACTACCCTAGAATCATAAGTTTAGGATTTCAATTATTTGTTAACCTAGACCGAAGCGAACCCGGATACTCACAGAGCTGACTCCTCGCCTCCGGCTAAGAGTCTCCTTACTGGTTATTTTGCCCAATATAGGCTAATCGTCGAACGCTCCTCAGGTCGGTTCCACCCACCTAAGCGCTCCGCAGAGCCAGTTCTTCCAGAACTACAACTACTAGACACGCCCCGCGTCCTAGAAGTGCTCATAGTCTCACCGAGACCAATCCCAAAAGAATAAGTCTCCGACTTTCTAACCAAGTTACCAACTACTACGCTACGATCAACCACTAGTCAGTCCAAAGCAACAACGTCCCACGTTTCAAGCACTTCTTCCCAAGAACAGCAAAAGCTACGATGACTTCGTCGGATGATCCACCAAGTACCCCGTCCTCTGGAGTTCAAGTCGAAATCGATGATCCAAGTACCCCGTCCTCTGGAGTTCAAGTCGAAATCGATGATCCAAGTACCCCGTCCTCTGGAACTCGAGTCAAAATTGACACTTCGTTCATAGCCACCGAGCCCCTTGAAAGTGACCTAGCACCGCTAGAGACTATCCTGTCATCTCTCCCAGACATGACAGCCAAGGTTGCCGCCCTGGGCGACTTGGAAGGGAAACCACCCAAACCCATCATGGGAGCCGTCATAGCCCTTTCCAAGGATTCATGGTCGGCGTGGACGGGAGGAAAACCCAAGACAGATTGGACCGGACTGGATGCCAGTGCCCAACTCGAAACAACGTCCCCGAATCAGCTCCGCCCCGTGTACGTCTCCGCCGCACAAAAGGGCTACAACCATCGCCGCACCGGAATGATGGTCCAGTTCAAGCAAACGGACGATCTCGTCTCATTCCAAAACGCCGTCTGGGATCACCTCACAGATACAGGCATGGATTCCATCGCATACCTCCCAGACCCAACTGATAGCGCAAAATGACAAACGTCGTCAAGTCCCACGCGCGCTACACAGTCCAGTCGGCTCAGCTCCTCGTGAAGAATCAACTTGTCAGATATGACAAGTATGACAAAACGAACGACAAAGCGGCCCGAACTTACCTATTGGCCTCGCTCACGGCGACGCTAAGCAACAAGGTTTCAGAGAAATTGGAAGAGTCGGATCCATTCCCGATCGTCTGGCTCCAGTTCTTGAAGTCGATTCAGTCGACATCAATCGAGAGATTTGAAGATCTCAAAACATCAATCAAGCTGAGGTTACCAAGCCAGTACTCTGGCGAAAATCTTGAGCTATTGGCTGCCCAGTTTCGAAAGGATGCTTTGGAACTTACCACGGCAGGCCAATATGACCATAATCTGACACTGTCAATGATGAAGAACTTCTTGTTGGCAGGTGGCTCAGGCAACGAGGACTTCCGCTTTCACTCCGTGCGACCAAGCAGCGCCTCGAGCAAGCTCTCCTAGACATTGGATTCAAGGACAAAACCGCCGCAAACGATCACATGGTTGGGCTTAAGTTGACGTACAAAGACATTTGTACTCAAGCGGAAGACACCTACCGAACCCTCTATGACAGGAAAGAATGGCCCCCAGCCCGCAACGTCAAGGACTCTAGGGCCCCGCCAAACGCATTCGGCAACATCGCAGCGTTGGACAACAGTCCAATGACTCGCGCCGAAGTGCTGACGCTAATTCAATCAAAGCCTCGCTTCGGAAGCACCTTCAGTGATGGTTCGAAGAAACAAGGCAACTGCAACAAGTGTGGCAAGCCAGGCCACTGGGCCAAGGAATGCCCTGACAATAACAAGCAGCACAGTACCAACTCCCGCTTTCAACGTCAGCAGACAGGAGTTCAAGGTCGGCAACAAGGAGGATCTCGACCAAACAATGATCGCAACGCGCGCAAGCCAGGCTGGCGCTCCACGCCACCGGCGTCGGGAGCACCAAGCACTAAGAAAGTTGACAACCACACCTTCCATTGGTGTGCTACATGCAAGCGATGGTCAACCACGCATGCGACAGACACCCACACCGGTGGCACACCCCGTGGCGCCACCCCTTCCAACAGCTCGCCTGCCGCTCTGACTGCAGCTCTTATCCAAGATCCGTCTGTGTGGGTAACTGAGGCTGGCCTCCGACCGACGGTTGGCGACATGCTTTTTGTCTTGAGGAATCTCCCAGTCCACACAAAGATCATTCTCACGCTCAACCTCTTTCCAGTCACCATACTGTTCATCTCACTGATGACTGTCATCCTTCAGCCTGTCACTCAATTCTTCAACTCTGCTCTTGGCCAGGTTACCTGGAAACTGATTGTCGACGTGACATCCAAAGTGTGGGACACTGTCCTCGTGTTTCTCCAACACCGCTTCCACGTTCTGTTCGCTCCGCTCTTGTGGCTATTTCTGGCACTTACTCTCTTCTGGTCTCGAGGTAGCACCGACGACCATCTCGCCTCCGCGCCGATTCTTAACCCCACCATCACTCGCAACCAGCGTCGCCGTCACCGACGCAACGCTCGCAATCTTCACCGTCGCAGCATCAGTCAACCTAAGCGCAGCATTCGCACAGAAGGCTTCCATCGCAAGTACCCTCTCAACCTCCGAGAGATGGGTGACTTTATTCGCCGCCCACCACGGCGCAATGTGCATTCATCTCGCTTCGAGCCCCATGAGTTTCGACACATGCGTCAGAACATGCTCCGCTTGCAAAACGACGTTTCCAACCTGACGCACAATCTGCGTGCACTGCAGCGCTCTGACTATACACACGCATATGTCCCCGTAATGACCCGTCCGGGAAATCCCACTACTTGGCCCCGTCAGCAACCCGTGCCCGATGTGGATCGAGAGGGAGAAGGACAACACGTGAGACACTCTGGACAAACTGATCAGACATCACCAAACTCCAACCGGTTCTCGCGCGCCCGCCGGGCTTCAAATCGCCCACACCCTGCACCTGCTGCTTCGGGACCCACTATCCCTTCTTCTATGGCTTATCCAAGCCCGGTGCGGTCCAATACACCTCGACCTGCAAGGATCTCTGCCCACGTTCAAATGGCCCAGTTGAACCTCACGTCAATCTCGTCATCAATGAATGTGGCACTCCACGCACCAAGTCGCTTCCGCAATGCCCTGTCCAGTGACTCCACCTTCCCTGTGATTTGGGATTCCGGAGCAAGCGTCACGATATCCCCGAACAAGGATGACTTCATTGGTCCCATCGCAAGTCCAAGCACTATCACTCAACTCAAAGGCATCGCCAGAGGCCTACGGATCGAGGTCAAGGTCAAGTCCGATGGTCTGTTCACAACACCGCCGGAGGACTTCGCCACCTGACTCTACCAGCCTACTACGTTCCCAAAATCAGAGTCCGACTGCTCTCAACAACAAGTCTCCTCCAGACGTACAGCGATGAAACCATCAAAGTCGAAGCACATCAATTGACCCTCAGTGGAGTTCCAGGATGCCCAGAGCGAACGTCAGTCACGGCTCGCGTCAATCCCGACAATAACCTACCGACGTCCGCTGCACACCGAGAAAAGGACACACCACAAGCTGCCGAATGCCTGAACGCAACCATCACTGCTGTGAACGATGCAAATCTCAACCTCTCGAGCCAGAGAAAGAATTGTTGCGCTGGCACTATCGACTTGGTCACATTGGGTTCAAACGGATTCAATTCTTGATGCGCACTGGCGTACTGACACGCAGTAACAACAAGAAGCACCTTCACCAAGCTGCTTGCAAGATCGATAACCCTCCCAAATGCGCCGCATGCCAATACGGCAAGCAGCATCGGCGTCCGGCACCAGGTCGAACGTCAGTCACTGTCCATGACCGCGTTGGGGTCCTGAAGCAAGATCACTTGATGCCTGGTCAGCAAGTCTCCGTCGACCACTTCGTTTGCAGTACAAAAGGACGACTCTTCACATCAGCAGGCAAAACCGCCGAAAACGAAATGTATGTCGGAGGGTGTCTCTTCAACGATCACGCCACGGGTTACGTCCATGTCGAGTTTCAACATCATTTGACGACTCACGAGACATTGATGTCAAAAGAAAACTACGAGCTGATGTGTCGCGACAACGGTGTCATTCCGCAATCCTACTTGTCAGACAACGCTAAGTGTTTTACTGCAAAAGAGTACGCTGAAAAGTTATCTCTATTCCAACAAATTGCACGCTTTGCGGGAGTCGGCGCTCACCATCACAATGGAAATGCCGAGCGATCAATACAAACCATCATGTCCATTGCCCGAACCATGATGTTACACTCGGCCATTCATTGGCCTGAAGTTGCCGACCCAACATTATGGCCTATGGCGGTGAATCATGCTGTCTACTTGCACAATCATATGCCGAATATATCGACAGGTCTGTCGCCAATCGACTTATTCACAAAAACAAGGTGGCAACAGCACAAATTTCATGATCTCCACGTATGGGGATGCCCCGTATACGTGCTCGACAAAAGTATTTCGGACGGGAAGAAGCTCCCACGTTGGAAACCCCGCTCCGTTCGATGCGTGAACATGGGTCTATCATCAAAGCACGCAAGCACCGTCCCTCTGGTCCTCAACATTGACTCTGGATACATAACTCCACAGTTCCACGTCGTGTTTGATGATTGGTTCTCCACAATCGCAACCGCTGTGGAACACCTCCCTGACTTCAATTCGCCCGCGTGGTCAACTCTGTTTGGGGAATCGTCATATCAGTACCCGTTTGACGATGATGATGCCATTGATCAGACAATCCTCGATGCTGAAACTCACGACCCCACTCCTCAGTTACGCTCCGACTCCGTCGCTAACGCCATGGATCAGAACGTCGCGCCGCTTCCAGTGCAGCCTCTTCCAACTACAGTCTTCCCCGTCACTCCGCATCCGGCCCCGTCACAGCCTTCCACTGCTCCTCCATTGCCACCAATGTCGCCAACGAGGGAGATAACACCCGCTCACGCCGCTCCAGTCGTTCCAAACGACACGGTTGCCTCCATTGCTCCCAATCGACAGCCCGTTCATTCACAAACCCGCCTTCCTTCCGCTGCTCCTCCACCGTCCTCACCGGCACCAACGTCTCAAACGAGGGAGCAGGCACCAACGCCTCAAACGAGGGAGCTTACTGCTCAATCTCCAACGATGCCGATTCCATTCGCACCCATCGAAATGTCACATCCATCACCAACAGTCGTTGTTCCAGCTCCCAGTCCTCAACGACCACCACCACAGGAACATCAACCACGTCGCTCGACTCGCCAAAGAGTCGCTCCTACTCGTCTCGGTTACGACGGTCACCAAGGTCGCGGATACTTCGCCGATCCGAGCGCATGGGTCTTCCCAGAATGTGGTCTTCTCCCACCTCCACTCGTCCTCAAAGCAACTCCAACTGATCCCGACACGTTGTCGTACGACGCAGCTATGTCGGATACACCAGTCAATGTGTCCAAGTGGATGGAGGCCGCAGCAAAGGAGATTGCGAGCCTCGAGAAGAATGGCACATGGATTGAAGTCGACATATCAACAGCAAAAACTCGAATTCTTCCTGGCACATGGGTCTTCCGGCGAAAGCGGACGCCAGACGGACAGATCAGCAAGTTTAAGGCCCGCTACTGTGTCCGTGGCGACCTAGAAGAAGGTGAACCCGAGACATTTGCACCAGTTGTTGCGTGGAGCTCTGTACGGCTATTCTTGGTACTGTCGCTGATGTTGAACTGGGACACAAGTTCTATCGACTTCAGTAGTGCATTTGTCCAAGCGAAGCTTCAAAACCCAGTCTGGATTCACCTACCACGTGGTTTCCAGTCCGAACGTGTCGGTGGGTCCAAGCGATGTCTACAATTGGTCAAAAGTCTCTACGGATTATCGGTAGCACCTCGTCTCTGGTTTGAGCATGTTCTAAAGGCATTCACTTCCCAAGGTTTCAAGCAAAGCCAAAATGACCCATGCTTTCTCTACAAGAGCACAATTATGGTCGTTCTTTATGTCGACGACGTCGGAATTGCCTACGCTAATCCAGCAGACCTTGATATTCTGCTCGCAAACTTAACAAAACAAGGATTGGAATTTACCAAGGAAGGCACATTCACCGACTTCCTAGGGATCAAGTTCGTCAAGGACGCTATCAAGAACACTGTTACCCTGACTCAAAAAGGACTGATTCAGAAAATCATCGAAGCCACAGGTATGACCGACTGTAATCCAAACTGGACTCCTGCCATCCAACAAACTCTTGGAATTGATCCAGACGGCGAACTCATGAACGAAGACTGGAGCTATCCATCCATCGTCGGTATGCTCCTCTACCTGTCTACCAACACACGCCCGGACATATCGTTCGCAGTGAGCCAGGTCGCACGCTTCAACCACAGTCCAAAGCGCAGCCACGCGTCCGCCATCAAAACTATTGTCCGTTATCTTCATCGCACCTCCGATAAAGGAATGATCGAATTAACCACCTGCATTGGGGGTCATTTCCCAATTGAGTTTCAAAATCTCCCCAATTGCCGTTTTTATTGGGTTATGCTCTGGAATGTGTGGACAGACTCGGTTTCTGCCGAATTAACTCAATTAGAAAATGCGTACATCTTCAGATCATCACATAAGAGATCCAAAAACACACAACATGTTGAATTAAACATCAGGATAAATATTCTCTGTCTCAAGAAGAAGAATTGGTGGTTCCTAGGAGCAGTGTTTGGGTTTTCTTATTGATGGTGGAACTTCCATTATTAGGGACAAGGAACTCTCATTAAGGTTCTGATTTGAGACAACTCAATGCCTACTAACTTGTTAATATTAATGGCCCTGATTTTGCTGAACTTTTACATTGAACAAATCCGAAGCAAGTTTGCAGGGTTGATGAACGTTGTGGATCAACTCAACGATGAATTCCTAGAATTTGTCATAGTATGTAGCATCCAAAGAAGAATGAAACCAGAGTTAAAAACCTTAAGATGGCTCCAGTTGTTGAAGATGTGCTTGTGAATGGTTATGAGGCTCACCACAAGGGTTGTTGCTTCCCAACCTGAAGAAGTGCTTGTATGGCAGATTGCTGGTACTATCGTGCACGTATCCCCAGGAACATGCATAGTCAGATGTTGAAGCATCAGTTTGGATGAAATTTATGTCAACTGATTTTTCATTGTTGGAAGTTTCCTCCTCCAGTGCAAACACTAACCTCTCCCTTGAAAAAAATATAGCAGCATAGACTCATGAAGCTGAGATTTAGTTACATTTTCCTGATGTTTCGGAAATCTCCCCCAATTAGCCCCAAATTAGCCTCCAAAATCTCCCCCAATTAGCCTAATTGGGTATTTTGGGGGATGTCCCCCAATTAAACCGGCCTGCCTCCGATAAAGGAATGATCGTACGCCCCACCGGTGATCTGTCCATTGATTGTTACGTCGACGCGGATTTTGCAGGTCTCCACGGTCGTGATCCTGACTATGCACCAACGAGTGCCATGTCCAGAACAGGTTACATAATCACACTTGGTGGATGCCCCATTCTCTGGAAGTCGCAACTTCAGACAGAGATCTCATTATCCACTCTCGAATCAGTATTCGGCACTCAGTGCGAGCATGCGCACCCTGTTGCCTCCGATCCATGCTCAGTGAAGTCGTCGTCGCACTCAAACTTCCACCACAACTCAAGTCAACTATTCGATGCCGCGTGTTCGAGGACAACAACGGCGCACTCCTCCTCGCCACGAAACAGCGAATTACCAATCGTACAAAATACTTCCTCGTCAAGTGGCACTTTGAGTCATGTGCAGAATGAGAAGTCGTGTCATGAAAATCGACACGACGGAACAGTGGGCCGACTACCTCACTAAAGGCCTCAACCGCGAGGTCTTCGAACGCATCCGCAAGCTGTTCAGGGTGGTATCGTTGTGTTGAACGGCCCTGCCGTTTACTGCATTGTGCTTCATCGCTTCCGGCCTCACTTGACTAACTAGACTGAAATCGTCATGAGGATCAACATTGAGTGCGATGAATTTGTGAATTTTCTATATGTACTGTGCATCCCAAGGATTGAGAGGAGAGTTATAAGATACAGCCTACGACGTACTGAGCTACTGTCGAATGGGTGTATTGGTGCTGGTGAACCGTTCCACGATACCGCACCGTCTCATACTTTACTGTACCTCTATTTATCCCGAGCAACGGCTCATGAAAATCTCCGACTTTTGTGTATATCTAAACAATGATATCCGTGGCGATTGCCATTGTTTAGTTTGAGCGACAAGAGAGACTTTCATCGACCCCGTCTGGAAATCATTCCTTGTGATTGCACTACCCTAGAATCATAAGTTTAGGATTTCAATTATTTGTTAACCTAGACCGAAGCGAACCCGGATACTCACA